>KK119362.1:138603-183307 GCA_000611955.2 Stegodyphus mimosarum | reverse complement strand
TATTCCGATTCTACAACCAACGAAGTGGATTACATTTTACATATGAATATTACGATGCTGTTGCTCTTAGTGGGACACGTTTGAAATATTAGATATATAAACAATCTGCACGTTAAACAAGATTTAATTGAAATTAGCGAGGAAGCCCGCCTGGAGCGGGTTGCATCCAAAGCAAAATCTGCAAGTTCTGTGTACCCCTGAAAAGCAAATGTATGAAAACACTTCAGTGCGAAAGAAATTAGTTCATTCTTTCCAAACAACAACTAATTCGTAAGTATTTTTTTATTACCCAACACGGAAACAAAAACTTTTGACAGTTCAGGTTAATACATATGACGTCATGATTTAAATTTAATGTAATATAGCAACATTTTCTCAATATTAATAAAATAATTAACGTGGCAATAATATATCCTGTCACCTGAAACAAAGAAGTTGCCAACAGCAGCCGTTTATTAAAAATGCTGACACTAACGAATAATTTTCGACATATAATTGTATGCTGTCTTCAACGTCAGAATATGACCTTATATAATAATAATATGTTTAATATTCGGCAAAGCTATTTTTATTTCATATTTTGTAAAATTTACAAATGTTTTATTAACAGACTTTACGATTTGAGAGCGAGCAGTAACAACACTTTTCGAAATAAAGCATTTTTATCTCCAACGCGCGAGACTGTTGCCACTCGAAAAATTGAGTGCGAAAATTAGTGTTTTCGGAGTTTAAAATTAACATCCCGGCTGCTTAAAGTCGTACGAAGATGGGAACAGTCGAAATGGCTTCCCACGAATTTTTAGAATCGGTAATAATATATTTAATATTTGGCAATGTTATTTTCATTTCGTATTTTGTAAAACTTCGAAATTTTTTATTAACAAGTTCTACGATTTGAAAGCGAGCAGTGGCAACACTCATTGAAATAAAGCAGAGTTTTATGTCCAGCCTGCCAGATTGTTGCAACTCGGAAATGAGAGCGAAATCAGCGTTTTTAGAGTTTTTAGTTAATATTTCACCTAATTAAAATCGTACGAAGATGAGAATGGTCGAAATGGCTTCCCACGAATTTTTAGAATCTCGGGGTACCTTTCTCGAAATTCAACCCCCGCCATTCCGGAGGAGATAATGCTACAAATAAACAAACAAAAAGACAGACAGACGAGCACAGATTTTAATAGCAGAAATTATGGAAGAATTTTGTGCAGTTTTGATTACGTCATTTCTCTGTTGATGACATGTTTTCTCCAATAACAGAAATTTTAATTACAAAATTCTATTTTCTTTTGTGATAGACTTGTTTACGTTTCTAAACATATAGTATAGTTGATTGCAATTCTTCAAATATCCACCAGCATTATAATTCTTATATTATATCCCGTTAGTAAATGCACGGAGTAGGAAAAAAGCTATGCATTTCCGCTTTCCTTTTAATAAGCTTTCTATGAAATTGGAAGATAAGACGTTAATACCAGTTAAAATGCATTTACCATAACTGAATAAGAAAATAGGAATTAAACTAAGCTTCGATCCCTGACTAGGCAGACTATTACTTTTTTTTTTCCATTTCACAAAGACTATTTACTGTTGGTATGTTCCTACGTTTGATAAGAACTTAAAAGCTTTGCATTAAAACTGTTAACTTGAATTCTGTTCGCATTAACTAAAGTAAAAAGGCGTTCTACTAAAAAAGTAAAAAAGCGTTCTGTGGGTGTTTCATAATAAATTGTGATTCTCCATGCTTTGTTCAAAAGTTCTAAATGGCAAGTTTCCTCCATAAAAGGCCAGTTTTGTTCAAATTGATATAGCTTCATTCTAAGATTATTTTTGGCAACGCAACTGAACATTTTCATATTTCATTTATTTTCCGCATTTCAGCTTCACATGATGAAATATATATCATCTCTAGTCTAATTTAGTTCCAAAAACCAGCCGAGAGCTTTCAAGAACGAGCTAGAATTACTCCTCATTAGAAGAACCTAAGATATAACTCTAGAATTATTTCTTATTAGAAGAAGAATTATATTATATTTCAAGAACTAGCTATTATTATTCTTAATTATCTCTTCCTTATTCAGAAATTCTTAGAATCAACTAGAATTCGTTTCTGCCGGATAGATAATTGGTTTACCATTTAAAACAGACGAAAACATTTATCTCGAATACAAGATTTTGATGTAATATTATAAGGTTTAACTTAACGTACTTCTCTTGGAAAGCGTAACTTTTTCTTTTCGAAAAGGATTACCGCCATCACCCATTTACCTTACTACCTTAAAACTAAGTGAAATTAATTTTCTTCTGCAGTCGTAAGCAATCATGGTAAAAACTAGTCTGAAAAATTTTGTCGCCCTCTTCATATGTAGTTAGTTTACCTGACTGACATTGCCTTCCCGCTCTCCGCTCATTTGTGTTACACAAAAACCCTACTGTGTTAACATTCAAATAACTTTTAAAGCATTGCAGGCATCCAGAGAAGAAAGGCTTAATTTTGCTCTTGAAGTTGAACATTACTGTGGTTTACTTCTATTGTAACGCTGATTCCTAGCAGTTGCTTTGATGGGGGTGAGGAGAATAATATGCCTTACAAAGAAAACTGGAGGTATTTAATTCTAGCTCTAGGGCTAATCGTATGTTAAGCATTTGAGAACACCGAGTATACTCGGGTCAATCACAGAGTGATGGTTTTCTCATCCCGGGTATTTCGGCGAATCTGAGCAAGAGTTAAATGGCTAAATTAAAATTCAGTAATCCGCAAAGATTAAAAACTTGTACAGACAATTACGTTATTTCGAAAGCAGGAGATGTGAAAAATGAACAATGTCTTCGCCGGGACTTGAACCTCAGGCCTCTCGAATGCGAGCCGAGTGTGTTGGCCAACACCACGAAAGAATACTAAGAAGGCGGGAAGCCCGCTTGGGCCGAAGGGCGACAGGTGATTAGGCGCGTGGGGATTAGGAGACCCAATCACCAAATCCTGGTGGTGGAGAATCATCATCCCCACCTTTTTTAGTTCGGGCGCCACTGCAGAAACATTAGATCATTTCGAAAGCCGGAGATGGGAAAAATGAGCAATTCTCTCGCCAGGATTCGAACCTGGGACCTCTCGAATGCGTACCATTTTGTGCTGGCCATTATACCAGGAAGGCATGCTACGAAGGCGGGAGAAATACCTTATAAGACTGATTAGCTACGACTCGTACAATTTTGCAATAAAATTAAAAATTAATAAACTCGCCCGCCGTGTCTAGAAGAGGTTTTTTCTAAGACAGTAAGAATACAAGCATACAAGTAAGACTACATGCACCTACAAATCTTCGGCTCCGGAAAAGTTTCCTTCGTTAGCACTAAACTGTAAATAGACGGATGATCACTTATTGGTACTGAGTAGCACGTTGCTAATAATGTCCAATTTCAAGTGTTTAGTGAATAGCTTGGACATAATAGCGTTCTTATGCTGATAGGCCGCCCTCTTTAAATGCTAGATACACTTTCTATTTAAATCTACATTAATTTGTATTCGGATGAAGAAAGTCAGGAAAACAAAAAGAAATAACCCAAGAATATAGTATTTCCTCGACCACGTAGTGATTGTTTTTGTCTTACTAACAAAGACAAATCCTCGTAAGCAACCTGCGGAGGTCACCTGTAACCTTTCCCTTCTAATTCCTGAACTTTTATACCAGCCTAATAAAAGCCTACCCCTTCATATAGAAGCAAACATCAACTCACATTCAGTCTACGGTTTTGCTCACTCAGCTACACATTTACCTTCTCTTGTTATTTATGGATACTTTGCGGCCTACGGAGTAGCAGAGACAATAATAAGAACGAGCGAAACTCAAGTTACGGAAAAGTACAAATAAAGATATTTTGTTAGATGGATTATGTTTATTTGAATAAGGCAAAGCATGCTAGAATTATCTGCCTAAGGGGAGGGATGCCTTCGTGAAGGACTTTCTAAGGGAAATTGGCTCCCATACACGTTACACATGGGAAAAGCTACCAGAGCACCCATGCAGTCAGCTCGTTCGTCAGGATTTGAAACCTGGACCAAACTACCAGTGTTCAGAGACTTTTACCGCTCAGCCGATGGTTGGCTATACTTTATTAGAAATTGTGATGCTAGTGCTAGTATGTACTCTTACTGGAATTAGGTTTCTTTTAAAGAAATAACATTGTGATAGTTACCTATAGTTTTAGCCGTGCCAGCTTTTCATTTGTTATGTTCTATTGTAACCGCGTCTTTCGGAAATTAGACTTTTGGCATGATTTTCCCTCTCGATTTTTCGTATGATATATTAGTAAAGAAAAGAAGGGAAACACGCGGTGAGCCACGGTAAATGGTTAATGAAATACACCTTACAATATTAATTTTGATTAATTGACCAGACCACCTTGGAATCTACAGTCTACTCATTTATTTTAGCCAAATTTGGGGGTCACTATCAAAGATAATGCATTAACTTGTTGCTATCTAACCTTCCCGTTCCAACTTTTCAACAGCTCTAAAGTATTTTGCCACAACTATATAAAAATTGAACTCTTTCAACCTTAGCTATGCTTTCGTAAGACTTAATTTTGCTAATTGCTTCCAGTTTGTTATTTAAACTAATTACTCCCATTTCCTTATTTTCATTTCTTTTAGCTCCAAAGCATTCTTTATTAAAAAAATAACAGCGTGAAGTAAGTACGCGTTGTAAATAAAAGAATCAACAGATTTATTCGTTGAAAGAATAAAATTTCATTTCAAAGAGTAAAAATGTGTACAAGATAAATTTGATTACATATAAAGAGTCAAGAATAAAATTTCGTTTTGAAGAGTAAAAATGTGTGCAAGATAAATTTGATTACATATAAAGAGTCAAGAATAAAATTTCGTTTTGAAGAGTAAAAATGTGTACAAGATAAATTTGATTACATATAAAGAGTCAAGAATAAAATTTCATTTCGAAGAGTAAAAATGTGTACAAGATAAATTTGATTACATATAAAGAGTCAAGAATAAAATTTCGTTTTGAAGAGTAAAAATGTGTGCAAGATAAATTTCCTTATCTATAAACATGCAAGAATAAAATTTCGTTTCCAAGAGTAAAAGTTTGTGCAAGATAAATTTGATTATACATAACCAGTCAAGAATAAAATTTCGTTGCCGAGAGTAAAAATATGTGAAGATAAATTTGATTATATACAAACAGTCAAGAATAAAACTTCCTTTCCAAGAGTAAAAATTTGTTCAAGATAAATTTTATCGTATACAAACAGTCAGCTGTAAATGAAATTTTTAATGCATAGATAATGGATTGCTTTTAATAAATATAACTTTATTAATCAAAGCGATAGTAAGGAAGAATAACTACAGTCATTATTTTCAGTATGTTTCCTTAAAAGCTATCTGGTACAAACTTTGCATCGAAAAGGTTGTAGAAGATTTAGGTTAGTTTTGTACTTGAATAAACCCTTATGCAAAATAAAGACTACAAATAAAACGCTTTTCGGAAATGTTTGGAAAAGTAAAGAAATAACTAAAAAAAAAACACGAATAATGAATGCGGATGTAGAACGAGAATCCTTATTAAATAAAGTGAAAACACGAATCTAGTTGATGATACTAAATACGTAGTTACTTGGCTAAGTTGCAAAATCTTAGACGGCAAAATTTCTTCCTTTTCACAAATAAAAAGCTAGATTTTTTTAGTAGGTTGATCAGATTGCCTTAAATTAAAAATCTATTTAGAGAAATATCAGAACAACAACGAAATCAATCTACAAAACAAAGAGAAACAGAGCACAGAATTAAATCAGAGAATATATAATAAATATGCTTGACAAAATATCCTAGCAAATTCATGTACGTAGATATTTTCATAGCAATGTGAAAGAAAACATGTACCCAATTTGAATATAACCACCAATACCATTCCATGAGATGCAAGAATTTTCCGACTTTATTTGGTGTTTAGCAGTTCATTACGGAAATAATTTGAGCACCGAATTCCTTGAATCTTGAAAGAGATTTGAAACACTTACAATCAATATGAATACATGAAAAGATATTCCTGAAGGTGATCAAGACACATCAACTCAAAACTTACACTATGATCATTGTTTAAAAATGAAGCATTTCTGTAAAGTTTGCATTCATAAATGTTAAATGAATAGAAATTACAAAACGTTATTTTATATTCGATTCAGCATGTTAGAGATGATACAAGTAACCAAGTAAATGTGTGGTAGACTAGTAGCACTTGCTAATGATTGTCCTTTACTTTTTTTTTTGTCACTTTATGAAGTCTAGTTCTCTTAGGCAATATACACTACAGACTAGTGAAGAATTATCTTCTAGCTTTGTGAAACAAAACAAAATTCAGAAGAAGGGTGTATAAGACCCTTCTTATGACTTATCTTGTTATTTGATTATGCAATCAAATAATAAGGGAAGGGTTGCTTTTGTAGAGAACGTTTTAAGGAAAATGGGTTCGAATCCACGGTACGCATAAAAAACCTCACGAAAACGCCCATGCAATCAGCCCGTTCGTTTGGAATTGAACGCAAGTAGAACTATCAGTATTCAACGCTTTTTACCGCTCGGACGGTGGTGAGCAGCCTCCTCCGTGAATGGTCTCATGATATAAGTAGTGGATCATCTAGCTGTCTTTGAAACATTCGTATTAAGAAATCCCAATGAGAGCACAGGTGACGGATGACAATAAGTCCGGACACCCGGGAGGATGGCATACACTAATCGGGTATCGTCCAGATCCTGCAACCATCTAAAGCTACACTCCGAAGTCAAGACATTACATGGCCATACAACGTATCAGATTTTTCTGCATGTGTTGCATAAAGTAGAATTTACAAAATACAGGAAACGGCTTTGGATGATAGGTAATCCATTGAAGGCGCAGTTAATTTCTCAAGTTTCCGAGAGAAAAAAGCATGATATATCATCAAATTTACATTATGTTTTTCAAGCATTTAAAATTTTAGTCATAAGGGCAATCGATTTGCACGGAAGCAGAAAAAGAATTAAAGCTGCCATGGCAAGCAATTAGGCAAATACTTAATTTACTCGTCTCGTAAACTTTGAGGTTATGAATTCAACTTTTAGTCGAAGGAAACTTCTAAAATACCATTTTAATTATTTGCGATGAAGTATCTACCTCGAAGGTACTAGTTCTGCATTTGATTTTGTAATAAAATTAAACCTTTAAGCATTTAAAATCAGATAACATTTATTACTGAATTATAACAATTGCAAAGTTATCAAAAGCTACAAAATAAAATAAAGCTTTCTGGAAGAAATAGTAACAAGAAACGGTGAATTCAATTCAATTTCCTTTGAACAATGTCAAAAAATACTATGGATGCTTTTTTGACATACAAAGGATTCATTTGTCGCTTCCGTATAGTTATCCTTATATGAAACAATACTTCTATGTTCGGTATAAAAAATGACTTCACAAATTCTGTTTCTTTATTTGTGCACTCTTCGTTGTCACTCTTTTTCTTATTTATACTTTATTTTGTTCCCAGTTACGTGTTGATATTTGAGCTTCAGTAAATTTTTAGAAAGTAGTTTTCTTGACAACATCATTCAATATTTTGTTGGAAGTTAAAATTAGCAGTTAGGTAAATTGGTAGTTTTCGTAAAGTTATCATGATGAAACAGTTATGTTGTCTGTTGACACATAGAATTCCCGATAATAAAAAATTGAATAACGGGAAATATTTCCTACACAGAAATTTTATTTCCCATACCTTAAAAAAACTATGAAAATTTTCTTAGAAAGCATACACAAATAAACAATTTTACACATTTCTGTATTTTTATCTAAATGCCTGCTATCGTATTTTCCTAGCTGATTACTAGAAGAAAATTAAAAAGGAAGCGGAAAAAGTAAGTAAAGAAACAATTAAGAACAGAACAAGTAAGTAATTGTCATTAAATATTATTTACAAGGCATGCTACTTTTTATTGTTTATTCTTCTACCTTGATGTAGAGACAGATATCTTCATGAATAGTTACTGGAAATGGCATCAAAAGGTGGGTCCGCACCTTTTGATGCCATCTCCAGTGACGCAATGTATGCAAAAACAATAGCTACTACTTTTATTTTATAGAAATGAATACTTATATAGGAGTTGGAGAAAAAATGCAAAAATTGTAATTTTTGTTGACGAGTATTCATTTTCAGTTGTTATTATAGTTTCGTGGACAATATCCAAATTATTATTAATTATTAATAATATTAATGTCCAGGAGAAGTTGTTTGGCCGATTCTTAGAGATGGCGAGCGATCGAATGGATGAAAATGGGAATGTCATAAGCTGATGCTTCTAGACGTCTCAAAGTATCTCGTAGTGTGGTCCACCGAATATGGACTCAGTTTGAATCCGAGGATTTTGTGTCTAGATGACATGTTCGAGGCAACCTTAGAATTAGAACACCTGCGGGAGACCGTTATTTAGCGCCTTCGGCTTAAAGGAGAAGTAACATTATTGTGCCTCAGCTGATGGCAGATAATTTAGTGGCAACAGAAACAATAATCTCAGCTACTACAGTGCTCAGGCGGCTGCACAGTACAGGTCTGTATGCAAGACGACCAGTTGTTAGTGTCCCCTTGACCCGAGAACACAGAGATGCCCGTCTATGTTGGGAAAGAGAACATGTCTCCTGGACCAGTCAACAATGGGCGTTTGTTCTCTTCACGGACGAGTCAAGGTTCACATTGGAGAGTGATCCAGGGCGTCAGCTGATCTGGAGGGAAAATCGTAGCAGATACAACCAATCCCACATTGAATTGGAAAGGCACATTTTCAGAGGTGGTGGAATAATGGTTTGGGCTGGGATCATTCTCGGGAGTCGCACTGACCTGCATGTGTTCCTTGGAGGAACTTTGACCGGTGTGAGATATCGAGAAGAGATCCTTGATCAATATATCCGCCCATATGCCGCTGCTGTTCGTCCTGGATTTCTTCTGATGGATGATAATGCACTACAGTACCGAGCTCGAGTTGCTGAAGAATATCTTAAGGGTCTCGGTATTCAGCGGATGTAACGTTCAGCTCAATCAACAGACCTGAATTCGATAGAGTATCTTTGGGACTACCTTGGGAGACAGGTTCTCCTCCAAAGTCATTAGATGATCTTGAAGAAGGATTACTCCGTGTCTGGTCGTTGCTTCCCATTTCACTGACCGACAACTTAATTGACGCCATGGAACGTCGCTGCCGCCAAAGTATTGCAGCTAGGGATGGACACATTCCTTAATAGAACCCATTTTTGTAATGTAACCACCCTATTTGTCCTAAAAATACTGCGATCTACTATTTTTCTAAGATTGCATTTCTCTGACAAGAGTGCAATTTTTTGTTGTATATCATGTTTGTTTTGAAATTTAGAAATATTCTATGTCGCATTTATTAAAAACTGTTTAGTGAACGTGTCCTGGACATTTTTTGTTTCTGTGTTGTTACATTCTCAAATTAGACACAAAAAACATACTCTTCCTTAACTTTTGGAGAGCAGTGTATATATCCTATGGATGTTATAAACATGTTTTATATTACATATATATATATATGAATGTTACTTATAAGTTTTGCAGTTATAAATCATCATGTCATCATTCTTTTTCTTTCGGAAAAAGTCCCTGAATTTCGCCAACGTAATTACGCTAATACTTAAGTATCCTCTTAGGTTTTAAAGAATACTTGTTTTAAGAAATAAAATAAGTAATTTACCTTTACCTTTTCATAAATCATTTCACTGTAGGGTATTAAATAAACGGCTTTTATGTGGAATTAAGGCATCTTTTATTATTTATTAAGGGCATAAAAATTAATTACATTTCCTCTAAAATAATTTCAAAAGCAGTTATTACTTTTAAATAAATATATGTTTTTGCGTTGTTTGAAAACTTATTTCCATAATATTGAAGTTAAACGAAAATCTTATGCCTCACCGCTTGGCTAAAACTTTTTATTTTTGTCTGGACAGAAAGTTTTATTTTCCACGTAAAATAAAACAATAACTGTTAAGTTTAGGCTCTCTCCCCCCCCTTTTAAAATTAAGAACTGAAATGGATGTTTACTATCCTTATTACTTGAAGGATTATTTATTATAAAAAAAACTCAGCTTATATGAATTTCAAAATCACAGAACTGGTAATAACAGCTGGCAAATTTAACAGCTTCAGAACAAATCAAGTGGCTAGATAAAAAAAAAAAAGGACGCGATGGAATATTTTATTAAAAATATGGAATGGCATTTCCGTAGCCGCGAAATTATTTTCGGACTCAACAATCGAATTCAGGTTTTGTAATAGTGTAGGAGAGAGAAGCTTTAATTTCAACCATTATTGAAATTCTTGAACTTTAAATATTCATATTATATTTCCATTTCGAATTTCGCAAACACGTTCTAGAATTCTTTCGTCTGCTTTCAAGCGTAATATTCTTTTTTGCTGTCACTTTCGAATTAAACTTGCCACCAACGCCAGTCTGTGATGTAACCGTTCGACTGCGGAGGTCTGTAAGAACTTTTCTTCGAGCATTCAGTCTTCATGTCTGTAAATTAATTTTTGAAATATGAACATCACTTTCTAGATTTGATAAAATAACGCATTTCATAAAATTCTATGCATCAGATACTAGCGAAACTCAAAACTCACATTTAAAAACAGGTATCTCTATTCAGATCTCTATACGTGTAAGAGATAAATAAAAAAAGTATTTTCAAAATGTATGTATATACTGCGCACAACAACAACAACAAAAGAACAGTTCTATATCTTCCGTTCTACTGGGCCGATTGATGAAATTCAACTTGCGATTTTGATGGCTCGAAAAAGCGACTTAGGATGCATATTAGATTTTATATATAGCATTATTCTAATACAGGTATTTTGACACAAAATCGGACTTTTTCTGAAATGACATGCCAGATGTTCTCCATATTTCGATTCTATGACTCAACTTATGCTAAACGATCAAGTTTCATAAAAATCGCACGTGTAGTTTTTAAAAAATTCCCTCTCAAAATTTTAGCATCTCCATGTTAATTGGATTTGGTATATATTTATTAATATCTTTTTTTTATTAAATTTATTTGATTCTTCCTTTCACATTTCGAAATTTAGGTCCATTCCAAATAAAATTCGCCCATTTTTTATGATTCATTTTTAAAATTTGTATATTTAAACAATTTTTATAAATTTTTCGGAAACATTTTGTATTATAACATATAAAATTTTAACATCCTCTTAAAGTTGATGTATTTCTAGGCACCCCTGCAAAAATTAGAGTTTTTTATTCAAAATTTTCTAGCATATACATGAAGTTAAATATTGGCGCGTTTTGAAATTTGGTATCTTTTTCTTTGAGCGATATTAACGTCAAATGTGGTTTACGCACTTTGTCAAAACTATTTTAAACTATGAACGATGACTTTTTTTCCGCTCGTTTGCAATGCAAAAAAGGAAAAGAAAATTGGTTGCTATAAATTAAGAAGTTCGCGAAGTCAGTTATTCTTGGCGCAAACTGGAAAAAATACGCCAAGATAAATTTTTGAATTTTTCCGAATATTTCGCACCAAATTTTACAAAATTTTATTTTAGGCATAATTTAAGTCCTAAAATCGTAATATGGAAAAACACTGCCATGTCAATTCAGAAAAAGTCCGATTTTGCATCAAAATACCTACGTTAGAATAATGCTATATATAAATCTAATATATATCCTAAGTCACGCTTTCGAGACGTCAAAAATGCAATTTGAATTTCATGGATCGGCCGATTAGAACGGGAGGTATGGAACTGCCCCCCCTTTTTTTGCGTAGTGTACAATACAGTGTGCTCTAGTTTAGAAAAAGAGTACTTTATTAAAATTGCATTTATTAACGGTTTTATACTTTAACTATTTTTTTTTGTTTTATAATATATATATAACTTATTTAATAATTAAACTTTGAATGGCTGTGATAACTAACAAATATTTACGTTCCTTTTAACGTCAGTTATCAGCAAAAAATATTAAAGTACGATAAATTCGCTATTTTCAAGGTTGTTGGTAAATTTGTAGCGCACAAAGTCAGAAGTGATCACGCACCAGATATATGGTCAGACAACTCCATCTAAAATAAAAACTAAAATAAATAAAAGACTTAATTGTAAAATGAACTGATTATCAGTTACTAATGTTATAAAGCCAAGTAAGATAATTCACTGATGAATAATGTGTGATGAAGAAAACCATGTATATACAAGATGAGTTCTGATATTAAACAGGTAAAAACTCATGCGTGATAAACATTTAAAATACGTTAAAACCCCTTCAGAGTGAATGATAGAAACCATTATCTCGTAAACCTATTAATATATGAGATTTAAAACCTTGTCCCTCTAGACGATCAGGAGTTATATAACAGCGATAAGGTATTTCTCCCGCCTTCTTCGCATGGTGTAGCTGTCAACACGCTGGGCGCGTAGTTCGATTCTCGACAAGCGCTCATTTTTCATAACTCCTTCTTCAAAAATAACCTAATGACTTTACACTTGCCCCCGAACTAAAGAGGTGGGGGATGATGATTCTCCAGCACCGGGATTTGGCGACTGGGTCCCCTGAACCCCAGTCGCCCTTTAAAAGGGGGGAGTATAAGGTATTTCTCCCTTCTTCGTGCCTTCGTCGTGTAGTGGTCAGCACGCTCCAAGCCTCGAGAGTGCTGACTATTCGAGAGGTTTCGGGTCTTCGCGAGGGCTCTGCTAATTTTTCATATCTCCTGCTTAAAAAAAATACCTAATGTCTCTAGAAGTGGCGCACGAACTGAAAAGGTAATGATTCTCCACCACCGAAATTTGGCGACTGGTTCCCCTGAACCCCAGTCGCCCTTTAAAAGGGGGGTATATAAGGTATTTCTCCCTTCTTCGCATGCCTTCGTGGTGCAGTGGTCAGCACGCTGGGCGCGTATTCCAGAGGTCCGTGGTTCGAGTCCCGTCGAAGGCATTGCTCATTTTTCCTCTGTCCTGCATCCAAATAAATCCTAATGTTTCTACACAACTATTAAAATACTTCATATAAAATACATTAATATAAGGTCATTCTACTAAAATGAGAAACCCGGAAGGAACAGATTACACCTACAAGGAACAGACTCATTTTTGGCTTTTAAGAGTTTCTAATATATTTCCGCCTTCTTAGCATGCATTCGTGGTGTAATGGTCGCACACTCGTCGCGTATTCGAGAGGTCCGTGATTCGAGTCCCGGGGAGTACATGGCACATTTCTTCAATCTCCTGCTTTCAAAAAATATACCTAATGTCTCTACAAGGTAATTATGGGTAACTTAAGAATTATCATTTCTGATACGAGTTAAAAGAGCTTCCTTTCTCCGGCTTTCATTAGTCTCGTTATATTCTACTGCAGGTTTAATATTTCTCAGCTTTTTGTGGAGCTGAATGTCCCAGAGTCGTTGCCACTTACATAGGATGTTTGATGACAATATTCCTATCTCTGAAAGGAATGAGCCGACCAGACATTCCAGAAGCAAACTTTGCCATGACGTCTGTCAGCTCATTACTTTTTATCTCTACATGACTGAGAACCCAGTAGTAAAGAATCTCATATCCACCGTTCTTCAAGTTGAACTTCGGAACTTCAACAATTACAGTATCCTGAATGTCGAAAAATGTTTCTAAGGCTTTTAGTATACTTAACGAGTCAATGTAAATAATGAACTCTATTCGGCATGCTCTAGATATAAAGGAACATACACAGTATACCGTAATTAATTCAAAGATAAGAACTGAGCAAACGTTATGCAACAAATGCCTTTTATTTGATTACCAATCAGAAAAAATGTTCTAAAATTATTAGTTCCTTTCGAACAGTCTATATATGCAAGAACGTACCTAATGAAGTACTCTAGTCTATGCTGAAAAAAGTTGTAAGGTTTTAGTTAAATTAACAAAGTTTTATTTTAATTTATACTTTTCTATTTCTTCTCATTTCGACTTCCCGTTAGAAGAAGCGCGCGTTTTAGCTTTATGCTAATTTGAAGTGAAGCCAAGTTATATTTAAGCGAGAGGTAGGAACCTCTCAGAGTAAGAGAGCTTTTAGTCTCAGACCACGGTCACTGTATTCGACGCTGTCCTGACTAGCTAGTATTTAAATTCTAAGCCGTAGCGCTTTTACGTGATTGCTTATTGAAGTAATTCCAAGTGCGTTAGTATTAGTTAAATCTTGCTACGCACCATTTAGTTTAGAGGCCAACCTCGCGTTATAGCTCTGCGAGCAACGACTGTTTAATTTCTAATTAGTTTAGTTTAAACTTATTTGATTGTTCATTTTTAGACCCAAGTGCGGTCTCTATTTTCTGCATCCCTCCCGAGTTGGGAAGTGGTTGTACATAATTGTGATTTAATAAAAGAGGATTTTAAATCCCTTTCAAGTGCAGTTCTTCTGCCACTGAATCACAGTATTCTACCACAGAACATAGCTGCATTCAGCTCCCTGTTCAAGATCAGGACTTTAAGCTGTCACGAAAATGCTTTCCAAGAATATGCACCGAACACTCAGTCCTGACAAAGTAACCTGCTTATATATGATCTCGCTAGTATTTCTTTTGTTAAGATGGTGGAGTAGCACTGCCTTCTAAGGTAAAAGTTTAATATTCTTTAATGTTTGGGTATACACGTCAGTTACGCGTATTCTTTAATCAGTGAGCAAACCCTTCAGCTGAAAAAAAGCTACACAAGATGGCCGCTATTCAAATAGAGGCTCACACGTGTCTTCAAGCAAAAGCAGCTTAAACGGATGTTCAGGCTCGGATAACATGTTAAAACAATGATGAAAAGACAACTGCTAACGTCTCAACTGGAGTGATGGTTCGTAAGAATCAACATACAGGCCCTCGGTAGAAGACGTTCTGAAATCAGAAAAAGAATTCTGCAGGGCCTGATGATGAACAGAATTCGGTTTCAGTAAAGATCGTACCGATCCCTAAATTATTGAGCAGTAATCAATTCTGGAACAGCTAAATGCTCTACAAATGTAAAGCAAAGAGTAACTATCTGCGATTCAAGAGATGTTCGCAAAGACTTAGAGAAGATTTAACACTTTGAAACATTTCTTCCTTATGTAAATGGCATGTGGAAGGATAGGTACTTTAGTCTATTTCACTTCAGAAGTAACTGATATCAGTGATCCGTGAATACATATCTCAGGCTGACAGGATGGAGATCATGACCTTTGCAAAATGTTTTCTATTTTGAAAACACAAAATCTTGTTCATCTGACTATTTCTAAATACTTTTAACAGAGATCTGAAATTGTCTTTCTATATGCCTCATACATCCTACTCGGTAACGTATCTGGATGCCATCAACATATAATGATCCTAATGGTTACAGAAAGTTCCTTTAAAACAGAATTTATATTTTAAACTGTATGGAGTGATACCCAGTTGAACAAATTCTTCTGCAATTTCTGGTTAAGTAAAATTGGCGGGCAAACTCCAAATATAGGACCTTAAATCTTCATTCTTTTATCAGCGTTATTATCTTGGAAACATTCTTTTTACTTCTTAACAGTCTTTCAAAATCAGCAACGACTTTAAAGCTGAAAAAATCGGGTGTTACTTCCATACTAGCTCTTTTATTTACCTTTACGATTGCTACCATTTTAAAAGCTTATCAATATCATACGATGTTTAAGATCTTTGTAAATCACTGAATTCACTTTAAGTGGTTTCCTGGCAAAAATGTTCTTAAAATTTGCTCCAAAAAGTTTTCTCAATGGATTAAAATTAAAAGGTTGAATAACATACGTAGCGTATTCGGAAACTAAGTACCTTTTCATTCTAGCGCCGTCGCAGCGCTGTGGTAAGCGTCCCGCACATGCGCACTAGTCTTTCTTGTTTACTGACTTTCAATTGTCGCCATTTTGGTTGCTCTATGTTGTGTTTTCAGTTTGCTGTGCACATTCAAAATGTTTAAGACAATTAGTTCTCCCGCTGACTGTGAGATTCGTGCCGTGATTAAATTTTTGAACGCGAGGAATGTTAAACCGGCCGAAATTTATCGTCAAGTGACAGAAGTTTACGGTGAATACGCGATAAGTGATGGAATGGTGAGAAAGTGGGTAAGAATGTTTAATGCAGGTCGAACAAATGTCCACGCCGAGGCTCGGAGTGGTCGGCCTTCTGTTGTCACCGATGATTTGGTAAGGAAAGTTGATGAAGCAATTCATGAGAACAGACGCTTCACAATGACAACTCTTTCAGAGGCATTTCCACAAATTTCACGTACTGTTTTGTTCGAAATTGTGTCTGACCGCTTGAATTATCGCAAACTGTGTTCCCGATGGGTTCCAAAAATGCTCACCGATGTTCACAAAACAAAGCGACTTGGTAGTGCCCTGACATTTCTCACGCGGTACAGTGATGAGGGAGAAAACTTTTTAAACCAAATTGTGACAGGTGACGAAACTTGGGTGTGTAATTTCACACCAGAATTAAAACAACAATCGATGGAGTGGAGACACATTCATTCTCCGAAAAAACAAAAGTTCAAAGTGACAATGTCATCACAAAAAATCATGTGCACTGTCTTCTGGGATAGGAAAGGCGTTTTGCTTACTGAATTTCTTCCCAGAGATGAAACCATTAATGCGGCACGATATTGTGAGACTTAAGAAAACTAAGGCGTGCCATTCAAAACGAACGAAGAGGGATGCTCAGTAAAGGAATTGTGTTGCTCCATGACAATGCTCGGCCCCGTACTGCTGGTGTCACTCAATCGTTAATTCGACAGTTTCATTGGGAGCAGTTCGATCACCCACCCGGACTTAGCCCGAACTTGGCGCCGTCCGACCATCACTTGTTCCTGCACATGAAGCGCGAGCTTGGTGGCAAGTACTTTGGATCTGACGATGACACGAAAAATGCTGTGGAGTCGTGGTTATCGAAACTGGCGGGAAGTTTCTTTGACGATGGTATACAAAAACTGGTCACCCGCTATGACAAGTGTTTGATTATTGGCGGAAACTATGTTAAAGAATGGTTTAAGACATTTATTTTCATGTAAAAATAAAATTGGATTCGAAAAAATTGTTTTACTATTTGTTTTTTCAAAACGGTACTTAGTTTCCGATATTTGATGCGAGAAATTTGTCACTTCATTTTTTATGAGGCAGCAAAGTAGCAAATATATGATCCATACATTAAAAACTCCAAATATCAAACAAATCAGCATATAAAAATTTGCATTTTTAGAATATTTCGTCTTCTCTTTGACGAGAATTATTAAAACAATGAATATCTATCTTGAAGTAAACGACTTCGAAGTAGTCACTGTTTTAGTTCGTATATATCTTGCGTTGCTACAATAGAATGCATAGAAAGCCTGTTTTTACTTAGTACGTGCTCCGCCCTTAGGCACTACACGGAAAGAGAGGGATGCTCCGTGGAGAACTTTCTGAGGGAAACTGACTCGTATCCACGTTACACGTGAAAACAAAACACGAAAACGCTCATGCAAAAGCCAGCCGATTCGCCGAGACTCGAAGCCCGGACCAAACTAGCAGTGTTCAGCGTCTTTTACCCCTCGGCCGCTGGTGGGCTAGAAAGCATGTTTGAGAGAAATATTTGTTGGAAGCCTTGATAAATTAAATCTTTCGTTATAAAATAAGAGCAAAAATCTTCTTGTGAGGATAGTTTAAGATGGAAAAATATCGTAGGAAATCGTCCCTCGCATTTAGCACTGTTTATTTTGATAAGCGCGGTTTAACTATACGATTATGCAGTTCTAGATCTTGAATTCCCAGGGGCTTTTAGCTTAGAATTGCTTCAAACATTCTCTTTAAGCAGGATACTAAGATTATGTTGCAGTATTTTTTAAATTTTGTAGTTAACCATTTTTTTCAATTTTTAACTATTATTTTTAGCACAAAAGGCCTTAGCCCAGAAGGGCTATTAATTTCGTTTTGGCATTTTGCGTCGATTCACTTTTCAAACTGTTGCCATCAAATATTACAGCTCTGTATTATATTTAAAGAAATTAAATATTGAAAAATCTCTATAAATGTATATATGTTTCTCGGATTGTGATAAAACAAAGCCATCAAATTTTGAATAACATAATCCTCCACCGAATGGGCCTTTGAAAGCCCCAATTTAGAATTTGTAATTTGTTTTATTATCTATTTCATATTTTGTCAGACACTAAAGAGTTTTTGATTAACATACTCAACGATTTCAGAGGGAGCAATGGCAACACTATACGAAAAAAAAAACACTTTTATATGCAGCTCGCGAGACTGTGTTTCGGAAATTCTAAAGATATGCTCGTTTTAAAATTATTTTACGATATTGCTGTGCAATTGAATTTAATGGTTTAAATGTGAAGAACGTGATATTTAAGGCAACTCACAAAACGATAAAAAACGCCCTTGTAAAATCTGAAAAGGCTTTCAGATTTTTTTTATTATTCTCTTTGTTTTATATATACAATTTAATGGTAAGTTTGTAAAGACCTTATTTTGTTCTAACCAATTATTGTTAGTTTTAGAAACTTTCCTTTTCCTTCTGATTTCAATTTCGTGTGAGAATGTAAATTTATGACGTTATGCAAATCTAAGTGAGTTGAAAACAGTACTTAAGTAGCTGTTTGAAGAGTTCGCGGTAGCAGAGTTAGTTCTGAATTTATGCCGCGTGCTTGATTAAGTATTAACCGTGTAGTTGAATATTTGGTGCTACTACTTTCTTTAGATTACATTGATATTCTAGGCTCCGCTTTGCTGTGTGCAGTCGATTTAGCGGTTTAGATACAGAAGAAGCCACTCGTTTAGCAAACCTTTACTTTATTGTGATTGTACATTTTATTTTCTGTTCAAGTTACTTAGCCAGAAGTAGTGGGTAAATTGTGAGCACCGAGTGAGTACGTTTTTGTTCAATTTAGTTAGAATAAAAATGTGCATACCTTTAAGTTTTAAAGGCTCAGTTTAATTTGTGATGTTTCCTTGTTCAACTTTTGGAATGATGGCTGAAGTAAGTGCAGAAACCAGGCAGGAGAAGGGTTAAAAGAACCCTTTATTAAATTCTTTAAAATTCACAATGCGTCGACTTGATGCTAACAAACGAATCCTCGCTTGGGCGGTAACACGAATAACAAGAACTAAACTAAAAATTAAGAGATATTAACAAATAAAATCTTTCTACTAGGGTTTAAATAATCCTGTTACCCGAAAACCGCGTTGAAGTCTCGTGGCAACAAAATAATAGCTGTTACTCTACTTGAACCAGCAATCAATGCAGAATCAGAAGCTCACGCTACAAAGTACAGTGCTTGCCCACACTCTCTGACTTCCTTCTAGAACTGAGTATTTAAACTTTTTTCCCCTACTAGAAGAATTTGTATTCCTTCACGCGCGCTACCAAATTTAGATATTTTGGCATGGACAATTACGGGAGTGAAGGCTTAGAGGAAAGAAAGCTTGAACGGAACTGGTTAGTAAAACTCAGTATAAATCCCTACAAGTTAAATAAAAAGGTGCAAAAACCTTCTTCTGCAGTCTTTTGTTCTTTCAAAACGTAGCGAGAATTCGCTACCTAGTCTTTCAGTAGGGTCTTTTAGCTGATGATCTCGAAACATACGGGAAGAGTCTACAAACTCTTAGAGATGCTAGACTATAATTTGAAATTTTCAGGTTAAAATTTAATTTTTTAAAAGTGTAATTTATGACACCACTCTATTTTATGATAGAAATATATCCACGCTGACAAGAAGATTTTTATAGAGTCGCGCGCAGGTTTTGAACAAGAAAATGAATCTCATTTCCACCTTTTTCTAGCATATACAGAGTGTATTAGTACAAGTGACAAGTGACGGAGGACGCGAGCACCACCCCTCTACCATAGCGGTTAATTGGTATAGCGCCGAGTCCCCCTTGTCTGGGGACCTCAAAATGGTATGGGGAAGGATGAGGGGCCACACGAACCCCTTCAACCAGTCGCCGATTTAATATACAGTGCCATACAAGGGCCTTGGCAGATAGTACATTGCCATAGTACATTGCTTATTACATATAATAGCATATTACAATAAGGTACATAGTACATAATGCTACATATACAAGACATGTACAATTAAAATATACATATTACATTACATTAATTTTGGGAATATTTCATACATGGAAAATTACATTAAGTTTTACATATGATCCAAGGGCAATATCATGTTAT
This sequence comes from Stegodyphus mimosarum, assembly GCA_000611955.2. Classification (NCBI taxonomy): domain Eukaryota; kingdom Metazoa; phylum Arthropoda; class Arachnida; order Araneae; family Eresidae; genus Stegodyphus; species Stegodyphus mimosarum. The sequence goes on along the minus strand of KK119362.1, from coordinate 163,064 downwards.
ATTAGTTTGTATTTCTTACAACAGAACTTAAGACAGGTAAATTATGATACCTTATATACACTACGATATATACATTATACTGATATATTATATACACTATAAACTATACTGATATACTTTAGGAGAGAGAGAGTATACCTAGATGATGGGAAATCATATAGCAACGCATGGTCAGAAACGCTTTCCTTTCGCAGTAGTGACGACACAAAACGAAAAAAAAAAAAGAAGAAGAAGAAGAAGACAAACAGTGAGACAAAAAGTGTTTTATTGTGTTTAGTACAGCAGAAACCAACAAATAAGAATAAAAACAAACAACGATCATCATTAAAAGAAGGTGCTCGAAATGACGACACCGGACAGTAATGCAGGTCTCACTTCTCCGGCGCATGGAAGATCTGCATCACGAATGGAAAATTGCATGGAAGATGCAGGACGCACGATTCCTGCATCACGGTCCAGGTCGTAATTTTGAGCACCTTCTTTGATGACGATCATTGTCCCTATGTTGCTTTTTCTTTCTTTTTGCCGTACTCCGAATAATAAACATGTTTTCTCACCCCGTTCGTGTCTTTTCTTTCTTGATTTTTGTGTCGTCACTACCGCGCCAGGAAAGCGTTTCATTGCTATGTGATTTCCCATCGTCTTGGTGTGCTTTATGTCTCCTGAAAGTTTGTCACCACTGTACTGATGCACCCTGTATATTTTAAAGGACAGATAAAATAAAAGTGGCTTATACTCCCTCCTTTTATGAACATCAGTATTTTCATTTTAAATTATGTAAAACCTAATTAAATTCTCGTTAATATAATGTCCACCAGCGACCAAGCGGTAAAACAGCAGAACCTTGTTAGTTCGATTCAGCTTTAAATCTCAATGAACTGGTTAGCTGAATGGGAGTTCGTCGGTTTTCTTCCTCTGTAAAATGAATTTTATGAATTTATTTATTTATTACGGGCTCCGCCTTTTGGCACTACACGGAAAGGAACTAATGCCCCATGGAGGGCTTTTCAAGGGATACTGCTTCGTACCCATGTTACACATGGGAAAAACCACGAGAACGCCCATACAACTAGTCCGTTCGCCGGGAGTCGAACCACGGATCAAACTAGCAGTGTTCAGCGGCTTTTGCTGCTCCGCCGCTACTAAGTCTTCTGTAAAATGAATCTGCAACAGCTTTACTTAAAAGTATAATCTATGAAGACATCTCTGACAAAATCTAAATAATATACCGGGTGATCAAAAAGTCAGTATAAATTTGAAAACTTAATAAATCACAGAATAATGTAGACAGAGAGGTAAAAATTGACACACATACTTAGAATGACATGGGGTTTTATTAGAACCCAAAAAAAGTTCAAAAAATGTCTGACAAATGGCGCTGGATAGCAAAACGTCAGTGACTACGCATGAAAATCGTGTATGAAAGGAGCTGTAATGAGAGAGAGAATCAGATGCACCAGCAGTCGCAGCATGTTGACGTTACCTGAAAAGGCGCTTTTAGTGAAGCTGTGTTATCAGAGAATGGGGAATGTGTTAGTTCAACGTTACGGTCCTATCGCCATAGGAAGAGGATTCGAGCTAGGTCCGTTGACAAATGCAGGTGTGGCGAGAATGATTTCGAAGTTCGAGGCCACGGGTTGTTTACAAGATAGACCCCGTAGTGGCCGAACGAGCACAAGGCGTAATGCTGCTGAGACAGTTCAAGAAGAAATGGAGACTGTAGCGGGTTCGTCTATGCACGGGGAAGTCAGCGCTCGTGCAGTCGCACGTCGCACCGACATTCCATACACTACTGTTTGGTTGGCACTTAAGCGTACCCTCCGATGCTATCCTTACAAAATCGATCGGCATCATGAACTGTTTGTTACTTGGCGATTTAATGAAGGGGATGGCATTTGCGGTGTGGGCGTTTCAAAAGATGGCGGAAGATGACGATTGGTTGAGTAACGTGTTGTGGACCGATGAAGCTCATTTCACGCTCCGAGGGTCTGTCAACGCCCACAACTGCAGAATTTGAGCTACCGAAAATCCTAGAACTGTCGTGGAAACTCCATTGCACGACGAGAAAGTCACGGTATGGGTTGGATTTACCATATCTACTGTTTCGGGCCTTTTTCTTCGAGGAAATGCGTGATTCTGGTTTTATAACTGCTACCGTGACGGGTGAGAGGTACGCCGATATGTTACAGAATCACATCGTCCCGAGCTTGGCTGATAAACACCTGCTGGAACGTACGATTTTTATGCAGGATGGCGCTCCACCCCATATTGCTAGACGTGTAAAAGATCTCTTGCGCGCGTCGTTTGGTGATGATCGTGTGCTCAGCCGCCACTTTCGTCATGCTTGGCCTCCCAGATCCCCAGACCTCAGTCCGTGCTATTATTGGCTTTGGGGTTACCTGAAGTCGCAAGTGTATCGTAATCGACCGACATCTCTAGGGATGCTGAAAGACAACATCCGACGCCAATGCCTCACCATAACTCCGGACTTAAATTGTTATGCTAATTATTGCTTTACTGATCAGATTATTGCTTTTCTAATAAAACCCCATGTCATTCTAAGTATGTGTGTCAATTTTTACCTCTCTATCTACATTATTCCGTGATTTATTAAGTTTTCAAATTTATACTGACTTTTTGATCACCCGGTATTTAATCCGCGCTAATGTAAATAGCCCACACTAGAGGCCAACTCGTTAAGCCCCTCGAATAGTGGCACTTAGACCTGCGTTTAGATCCCTGTTAACGGATTTGCCGGGCTTTTTCCATGTGCAAGGAGAATACGTATGAGTTTCCCTTGAAACCTCCTTTACGAAATTATGTCTTCCCTTAGGGTAATAGGCAACTTGCGCTTTGCCATATTCAAATACCTAGACTTAAGATGACTTACAAAATTTGTTTCTGACTTTTTGTTAGAAATTCTGAAGCATAAGCTACAGAAATTACAAACTATCTTTAACATTATTTGCTGCCGCTTTGCGGGAATAAAAGAAAAATCGAGAAACTTAAATTTAAATTTTATTAATAGTTAAATTTACTAAGAAGTATATATTAACAGCAAAGCAGTACTGAGTGAAACAAGAAATCTGGAGTATTTAGTATGTCTTACGCTTGTTGTCCCTCTATTATCATATCATTGGTAATTCTATTTATGACTAACTTAACCGACTTACAAACTTGCTGGAGTATGAGATTTGAAATATTACATTGCTCTCCCCGTAAACAGCTTCCCGAACAGTAACAGGAATTCGGATACAGAATGTGCATACCGCCCACGAAGCGCTAATGCGCAGAAATCCAGCGCAGCGACTCTTAAATCCGGGATGCCTTCAAGTTTTCGAACGGCCCTAACCACCATTTGATGATAACTACTGCACTGGAGCAGACATTGCGCTTGTTAGGGAAAAACAAACTTTCCGAGTTTTATTTTTCCCCTGCGCAGGGATTTCCTTCCGGAAACGTTAACTTTGAGGTAAACAATTTTTCCAGTTCTTTCTAATTCTAATTCTAATGCTTTTATTCTTTAAAATTATGTTTTTTAAAGTATTTTTTCTGAGTAGTCAGTATTTTTACTATTGATAATTAATCATAAAAATGCAAAGTAACGTATAAGTGCTACAAACGTTGCAATAATCTTATTTATAGCTCGGGATTTGTGTGCATATTATGCTACAAAATTTATGAGAAGTTAATAAAACGTTTGCAATAAATTTTAATTTTTGAAATGACGGTTTCATTATCCAAAAATAGTATTAGCAATATTTTTCTTTTCTTCAGACAATCTGTAAAGTGCAAATTCAATGTTGATTTATTACGCAGGACATTTTTAAATCAATTTTGCAATAGTACAGTATTTTAAAAGTTGGTTACACATATTTACACAGATCAAATTTTATTACTTATTATCGCGTATTTTATTCTGAGAATTTCTGTAAAGAAATAACCTGTAATATTTAAATAATATCATATACTTTGTTTTAATGTATCTGAATGGAAAAATCAAGTTAAAAAAATGTCTTTTAAAGTTTTTATTACAATCTTAAAGAAATCTTATTTTAAGCATTAATGCTTTTTACATTCCTATAAGAATTATATTAGTGAAACAACATTCACAAATAATTGTTTACTGTTTAGAATCGGGTATTTAAGAAACATTAGCTAGACTATATTTAAACAGTGTAATGCCGTTTCTTCTATTCCTTTTTCACAAGTGTTAGTCATCTGCAAAAGGGGAATGGAACAATGATAGTTTAAATCGAAGTAGTATCTTTCAATTACGTAATGATTTTCAAATCACTTTATAACTATTTCAAACATACTGTATTTGAGTTTTTAATATTACCGTATCACTAGAAAAATTTCTTAAATATTTCATTTTTTATAATTAAATTTATTGAAAAAAATCTGGTAGGTTTTAATCGAAAATGGAGATCTAAATGACACTTTCACAATTAAGTGCAAAAATAAGTTTAAAGAATAACGTCAAAAATTAAATCTCTATGATAAAAGTCTAGTATTTCGAAAACAGGGCAGCAAAATTAAATGTAATCAAACTTAAAATTGTGAGTTTCAATGAAGAGAGAAAACGGCATGATAGCGAAAGCAGTAATAATAAATATAACACGCTAAATAAATAGGACAACATCAGTGAACATAACGCTAATTAGTGGATCTAAATAATATGCAGAATGTTATTGCTCTAAAGTTAATTGAAAAATAAGTCCCACCGTATTTTTCAGCTATTTATTATATGTATTCAAATGTCTAAATATAGGAGTGACATCTGCATAATTTGAAAATTTTTTAATGTAACATTAACTGGAACGCGCTACTTTGATTTTTAATTTAAATGTCACTGTTTATGATATGTCTTTAGAAATTTAACAAAATATATTTAAAAGGTATTTTAACACAGAGCATTTTGGGTTAGCTATAAATATTATTTTTCAGCACTAAAAAAGAAACTATACTGACAAAGTTAGCACTGAACGAAAATGTCTACACATCTTGTGTTAGTGACAAGACTAATGGTAAAAAAAAATGATGGATGGAGAGAATGACTCATCTCTAAGCTGTTTGACAAGCATCTTGGCCTTCTGTGTTCAGGAAGGCCATGTCTCATCACAATTAAAAACCTACTACAGCAGATGACCCTCGGAATTCACAAGCTTCCTGAATATGCCTAAGAAGTTCTCAGTTGCTTTTATGTCTGAGCTTGCTGCTGCTACTTCCCTCACCTTCTCCTTCTCTTAAACTTTTCGAACCACCTATGGTTTGCCTTGAATACTTCTTCTTCTTCTGTTGATGGGGCCCACCAGCGGCTGAGCGGTAAAGTTGCTGAACACTGGTAGTTCGGTCTGAGGTTCTAATCTTGTGAACAGGCTGACTGCATAGGCTTTTTCTTGGTTTTCTACATGTATACAAGCTGGTTTCCCTTAGAAAGTCCTCCATGAAGGTATCGCTCCCTCCCTTTAGGCAGACAGCCCTCGAGGCTTTGATGTAATTACATCAACCAACCATCTGTTAATTAGTGTCTTCTTCGTTTAACGTTTTACACTTTTTTAACAATCCGAAATGTTTTCGTAGAAACTGAAATATGCATCCGATGTGTGTTTTTATGAGAAATTAAGAAAATTATTTTAAAGTAAATTATTTTTAACAGACAGTTTCATTGCAGCAGTTATGACTAAAAAGAGCATTAAATGCTGAAGCTCGTGAAGTTATTTCTTGAAAAGAATTGTGAGTGGGTTAGTTGTTTAGTTTGTAGGGATTTCTATTTATTTTAAATAACCAATTTAATTTGATTTGAAAGTACTTTCCTATAAGCTTTCCTTTCCCCTAATTGTCAATGCCAGAATATTTAAATTTGGTAGCGCACGTGAAGTAATGCAAATTCTACCTTGAGGAGAAAAGGTTTAAATACTAAGTTCTAGAACGGGAAGTTAGAGTGTGGGCGAACTTTGTGCTTTTCGTAGCGTGAGCTTCTGCTTAGCATTGATTGCTGGTTAAACGTGGCGTAACAACTGTTACTTTGCTGCCACTAGATTTTTCATCGCTCTGTTAGGAAACAGGATAGTCTGAGCCCTGTAGCGTAATTCTACTACTTGTTAATAGCTTTAAATGCTTAGTTTAGTTCTTACTGTTTCAGTTACCGCTCAAGCAGAGGCTAGTTTGTTAGCGTCGAGTTGACGCATTGTAAATTTCTAAAAAGTGTAATAAAGGGTACTTTTAACCCTTCTTCTGTTCAGTTACTACACTTCCAGTTTTCACACAGCAGTTAGACAAGTGGACTCTACAAGTTGATGCTATTGATGACTAAACTTCGCTACGTGTTCTGCAAATGAAAAATTTTCTCAGTGTTGCTAGAAACTGCGCGGATTACTTTTTTGGGGATTTCAAAAGGAAAAAAATCTTTTAGGTATATGAATCATAATTAAATTAGTGGTTAAGTTGCTGACTCCCTGTACCTGTTTCTACAATTCGATATTCGATCAGAGCCTGTCATTTAGTGAATTTAGTCACTCTGTGAATGTCACAAGTGCCTGTGAAGAGCAAGTGCGTCCTGAATGAAGCGTTGGCTCTACCTCATGTGTTTAGCAAAATCCTGTAATTATGGGCCTTAATAATGGGCTCACATGATCCACTGATGAAATCATGAGTTCATGAGATCTACTACTGTCGTGACTGTTTCGAAATTACATTTCTCTGCTTTGCTTTCCATGAAACGTAATATTAGATATGTAGTAAGAACAAAAATGTGATAGCAAACCATTTTTAGAATTATTTTTGCAGAGTTATACTTGATTTGTGCTTGCAGGTATTTCATTGTGAATTATGAATTATGTTTTGACACTTATTTAATTTTTATTCATAATTACTTTTGTTATGAAATAGGCAAATTATTAACTGTAACGTACAGATGAATGCTACAGCAAAGACGTATGGCTAACATACGTTACTGGAAAAGTACCGTTTATATTACATTATTTTTCTTAATAATAGTAATAATTAAAGAATTTAAATTCAAGTAATACGTCTTAAAATGTTATATAGCTAATTCTGGAAGAAAATAATTTTTAGATACTATATTTAAAAATTGAGGTTGAAATTTTGTGTTCTATGTCAAAGAACTTGAATTACTAAACCTCCACAATGGCTTTTCAATCACAGAAGAATCAGAGAGCTTAACAACATTTAACATCCATATAGATACTTCAATCGCTCAGTCACCAATATAGTATGCAAAAGCCCTCAAAAGACTGCCAAAATTAAAATCTTCGTTTTCCAAAAGGCGAAGAAACATTTGGAAAACTGTGTACTGAACTCACATAGCGTCAATTCATTATCTGGGATCAAAATTACGACAACGAGACCCATTTAGAAACAAGGTTCTGTTATGAAATATAAACGCAACAGAAGACTAAAGAAGCTGAAAATGAAACTAAAAGCAGAAGCATTCGTTTAACCCTTTCGACACTAACAGGACAATACGTCCCAAGGCAGATTTCATTTTTAGTCTTGAAAGTTTTAAAACTCTACTCAGGAGATTGCAATGGAAAGTATATAAGCTGGGGATACGCAGTTACCTGTCTAGAAGGTCAGCATCTTGAAAACTATATAGTGGCCAGTGTTTCGAAGTTGCGGAAAACCGCACCAACGCATGTCAGTGTCGCTTGAGATATATTGGCCAAACAAAAAGAGCGTTTAAGTTTCATATCAAGGAACATGAATCTATGTCCGAAAGAGAGATAATAAGAAGTCTTCAATAGCGTATCACAGTTGGAAATTTAATCATAATTTTGACTTTGGATCTGCAAAAATTAGCCAAAAAGCTTCTTCCGTTGGTGAATTGGATTTTCTTGAGGCTTTTCATATTCACAAAGATTTAGCAAGTTTAGTGAACGACTTAAAGTCTAATCCAGTCCTTCCTAGTGCTTTTAAAATTCTATTAACATAATTCTTGATGATTATTTTTGCCGATATATGGCATTGCCTCCTCGCGCGTGGTTCTACCCGAGAGGATAAAAAGCCGTTACTGAGGTTTCTTTCCCTTTCTAGATATTTTGTTCTCCTGATAAGGAGGGACCTGTAGCTGCTCTCGAAATTGATTGAGTGCTTTTACTAAATGTACGCCAAATACAAGGCTATTTCAGCGAATTTGATTGTCACATTGACGTGTTTCTCTTCTATTGTAAAAAAATATGTTTAATTTTATGATTAATCCAGAACTTTTTTAACGTATCCCACAATTTGTAATGTATTTGTTCATCTTTACATCTGTACCTGATTATATAGCATTTTCTTAATATAACTGCATGCCTACCAAACACCATAGTGTATGCCTAACATGTACAATGTATTTGTTCATCTTTGCATCTGAACCTGATTATATAATCTGATTATAGTAACAAAGCAAAAAACTATGTTACAAGCTACCCTGTTTTTAGTTTTCTCATTTACTTGTACTACTGAGAATCTAAAATGTAACACCTGGGAAAGGACACTATACGTAATTACTGCTCTGCGCAGTGAACTATGACTAGCTGTCTTAGTTTCAGTTTAGTAAAAGCACCATGTATTCTCTCAAATAGTTCCCTTAAGGTATCTGCCTACGTTCGGACCACTTTTTTTAAAAACATAGAATTCTGATTAAATATATATTTATTTAGTCAAAATATGATATCAAATCATGAAAATAGGTAAATTTTTAGGAATATTTTCATAAATTTTTTAAATATATGCAATTTTATGCAAATTTTTAGGAGAATTTAACACGTACGTTAAATGTCGTATATTTTTTTCCACTCCATATATTTCAATTTTACTTATACTGTATAGTACTACAACACTTATCTGAGTTATGAACTAAAATGTTTATGATATTTTTAAAATTTACTAAAATATGTGTAATTACATGAAAAAAACCAGTTTTTTGTAAAATATTTCTTATCATTTTATATAGAAATGCTTATAAAACAATCAAATTAATAAATATAACTGAGATTTTAGCTTAAAACCTAGTAATCAATATAGAAAACACTATGGTTAAATTTCATAGAGATATCTTTAGAACATTTTGAGTAATTGCATTTCTTGTATGTAAAAACACTACAAAAATTAGTTTTCCAGAAAATGCATTTAAAGATTTCACATTAACAGAAAAACTGTCCTGTTGTATATACACACTTAAAATTCTCCACATTTGTACATCATGCCCTCCATATCTTCATACTTAAGTAATTTTGATTTTCTATTATATTATTTGATTTCGTAAATCCTGTTTTTGATATGAATGGCAAATTCAAGGTACACAACAACTTTTTACCAGATGTGTAACCTTTTCCAATGAGTCTTAATCCAAGTACCAAGAAAGAATTTAAAATATTCTTATTTCCATTTTTGGGAGTTGAAGAAAATGCTTTTATAAATCCGCATTTACATTTCAAGCTGAAGTTTGAGAAAAGTCCAAATTTTGAATCTTCTACTAATTGCAAGCCAGTTTTGAAACACACTGGACAGCAGAGAATAGAAAAGACAGAAGCTAATTTTGCAATATCAAATATTCTATTTCGTTTTAAGTCTTGATCATTCTTTGCGGTAATAACATCTGTAAGTTCAAAAGTTTTTAATTTCGATGAGCTAGCAGATGTTACAGCATTACCAAAAACAGTTCGAGTTCCAGTTGTATAACGATTACCGTAAAAAAATCGCTTTTTACTTCTCTTAGATTTCGCTTTTGGCTTCTTAGAATACTTAAAATAATGCAACAAATGTTCAAAAGAAAATAAATAAAAGAAGCAAAGAGATAAATATAAAAATTAAACAAAAATAAAGCGTCAATATGCGTGTAGCAAACGAAGAACAAGCGTGGAACAAATGTAAACAATAATTACAGTGTAGCCAGTCCCAATTCGATAAATTAAAGCAAATAATTATTACCAGAAACAAAAAAAGGTACCCAGAATTAAAATGAAATGTTTTAGCACAATTTACATACAAACAGGTTAAAAAAACAGCACGGATAACACCATTGTTTACCTTTAAGTTTAGCCTTTTAAATGGCACTTCCGGTCTTTCTGCTTTCACTTCCGGTGCAGTTAATTGGCTATATCTTCTCTTCTGATTATCATAAACGTAAAAATGAACCGTTTTTGGAATCCTACAAAACTGACCTTTCAAATTGGGCAATAAAAAAAATCGAATTTTTTCGCCGAAATCGTTTTTTTTAACGTAGGCAGATACCTTAAAAGGTATGCATCCAATGTCAGAATGTAAACAAGACTATGCATCGTCCTATGTATATGATGTATGAACACTGGCACAGTTTGCTCAGGTATAATTCACTTAAGACTTGAATAAATGCCGTCTGGTCTGCCACCCACCCTAGTTGTGGGGGACCTGGCAGCAGATGGCTTCTGGAAGCAGAGGCTTTAATCCGTGTAAGGCAGGCATATTAGTCAGCCAGGTAATGGAGCCTCTGTCTTCTGGTCTACAGTCAGAAGGCACTGTAAGTTTATGATAAAACAGCATCATCTGATGGCAAAATTCACCAAGCTTATCAATGAATTAACATAATACGGCGCCGACATACGCCTCGATATACAACCTTTGTTTTCCCTTTAAAAGAAAGAGTGCCTACAGCGAAAATGTATATCCACTGTATTTTCATCTAAAAGTGTAACATTTTGTTCTAGTGTACTTGAATATTTCGTAAAATGTATTTGTAAAATATTATAAAGTTTGTAAAACGGTGTCGAACTAGTTTGTAAAACGGAATATTATAATTTTTCCAATGCGGAAATACCAGACAGCGCAATTTAGCCTGGTAGAACAAGGATATCCCGACTTCCTTTGTAAGATATTTCTCCCGCCTTCTTACGCCGCATGCCTTCGTAGTGTAGTGGTCAGCACACACGGCACGTATTCTAGTGCTCGAAATTCGAATCTCGGCGAGAACATTGCTCATTTTTCATCTCTCCTGCGTCGAAATAACCTATTGACTCTACAGTGGCCACTAAAAAAGGTGGTAGATGATGATTCTCTACCACCAGGATTTGGCGATTGGATCCCTTAAACCCAGCGGCTTGTTAAAAGGGGGGAGTATGTAATGATAATTTTGCCGCCTTCTTAGCATGCCTTCGAGGTGTAATAGCCAGCACACTGGGCACGTATCGAGAGTTCCGAGGTTCGAGTCTGAGCGAGGGCATTGCTCATTTTTCATGTCTTCTGCTTCGAAGTAACCTAAAGATTCTACACCCTTCGATTGTCGCTATTAAATGTCGTACAGTTCATCATAAGTAAGCCTAAAATTGCTCTAGAATGTTTCTTCCCAATGACAATTTAGTTTTCAGCCTTCGCATGAAATAATAGGTGAAACAGTATTTTTACGTTTTGCTTTTTATAGTAAAAGAAAATTAGGGCATTAAACAAAATTCCAGGGAACGATAATAATGGCTGTAAGACGAACGTTCATTAAAATAAGAGATACTTGCTATTAAACACAAACTTCGAAATAATTGTTCGGTAATTAATGATATTCTAAATGTTAGGTTTATGAACGTTAGTACAAAGAATTCTTAAGTGAAAGAATATGTATGAACTACATGCGGGTAAACAGAACTATTCGAAAAGCTATATTAAATTTTCACTTTCTAAATAGGTGTATTTTCGTTCATCTACACGGTAATGGAATACTTAATGGTAAATAAATTAGCAGAAGTGTATTTGAAACTTAATTTAGTGAGTAAACATTTAATCACTTAAGCTCTTAAGCATTTCTTTTGTTGAAAAAAAAAAGACTCTTAACTGCGAATACATCAAGTCCACTAATCTCTGTTAAAAAAACTGTGCGCCAGAGGCTGTTTTTGTTTGGTCTTAAGCCTGCGCAATGTACTTCAGTTACAGCCGCCATATTATTTCTGTAAGGAAAGAAGTTTGCTAGGTAGTACATCAAGCGCAGAAATGTACACAAATTTATTTCAGACTATTGCCAGAAAAAAAAATATAAATGATATGATTCCTAAATTAGAAAAATTATTTTTTTTAATTCTTCTACCATTTATGTCGCATTAGTCGTTTGAATATTCACGAATTTAGAGCAGTTTAGGATATAACTTAAAAATACAAGTTTCTATTAAAGAATTAAGCAGCTTGTCTGAATTAAACAAACTTAAGTTAATTCTTTCTTACATATTTCCTCAACTTAATTCTTTAACTCAGGTTATAAGGTATTTCTCCCGTCTTCTTAGCATGCCACATGCTCAGCACACTCGGCGAATATTCGAGAGGTCCGAGCTTCGAGTCCCGGCGAGGGCATTGCTCATTTTTAGCATCTGCTGCTTTAAAAAAATACCCGATGTCTCTACAGTGGCGCCCGAACTAAAAAAGGTGGTGGATGATAATATTTCATCACCATGATTTGGCGACTGGGACCCCTAAACCCCAGTCCCCTTTAAAAGAGAGAGTATATAAGGTATTTTCTCCCGCCTTCTTAGCATGCCTTCTTGGTGTAATGGTCAGCACAATCGGCGCGTATTCAAGAAGTGCAAGGTTCGAGTCCCGGCAAGGGCATTGCTCATTTTTCACATCTACTGTTTTCAAAAAATACTTTATGTCTCTACAAGGTTCCCATTCATTTCGTTGACAACTATCATTCATTTCTGTTAATACGAATATTCTCGTATAAGGAATTACAATGGGAGAAAATTTTGATCACATTCAGAATATTGATAAATTTTATTATAGTACAAAATAAGTCATCATCGGATTACTTCCAATAATCTTTTTCCGAGCATTAATTTAATTAATGTATATTTTATTCGAATTGTTATTTGACAACATTAAATTTATACGAATAATCTAGACTACAGGAACAAAAAGCAATGTGTTAATGATATTTGTTTATTTCATAAGCTAAAAATCGGGATGACGCATTCGAACCCTCAGATCTCATGAACCCTAAAAGAGATTTGAGATTGAGCAACTCGAATTTTCGTACTTTTTCCATCACTCAGACTTTTCGATCTTTATTTTCGATTTTCAAAATTGAATTATTTAAATTAAAAACTTTGCAAAAAATTATTTTGAAATCCAGTTGAAACGTTTATTAAAAGAAAAATCAGATTATTGCAATTTCGTTTGTTTCCAAATCACAAATATCAAACTTGTGGTGACCGTCACTGTCATAACAGTGCCCATACCTTTACGAAGGGCTGCCACTGTTCAAAAAGACAAGGTCCTTAACGGCATCGCGAGATAAGGAATGCTGCACCCTGATAAAAATCCGTTATTAATTCTAGAAAGGCAATTATCGTAAAGGCGCTAAATTTGTTACGCCTGAAAATCATTATATAAGTGAGAATTTTATTTTTCGTGTTAATAATAACAGAAAACTTCAACTCCACTTTAATGATCCTAAGAATGAAGGTGCAGTACCTTTACGAGGACTATCTTTTAGGAAATTTTACGAAGTAAAGAAAGTATTGTAATTGTGAAAAATTTCTGGCATCATATTTCAACGAAAATATCCATTTTGACCGCTCTTGAATCCATTTAGACGCTTCTTTTTGAGTGACAGTTGTGCGTATGGACAGAATAAAAGACGCCTTTTCCAAAGCGGTTTATAAAATGGATTTAAAATGGATTCAGAATGGATTTTTTATGACATCTGTACGTACGTACTTACATGCTTATGTATGTATCTTGCATAAGACAGAAACGATTAACCATAGAATGTTAAAAGTTTGTATATGAGATTGCAAGCGCATGTCTGCAACTCCTTTTCTTGTTGCAAACATCCGCGCCAAGCATATGTACAGAGTGCCCACTAAAGTCCGGTACCACCCGTTTAATTGCCGAATGGCTGCAGCTATAGCCACAAAAGTGGTGTCTATAGTAAAGTGGCTATGCATTACTCGATGAGATGGCTTACAGCGCCACTTTGTGGAAAACATCCCTATCTCGAAAACGATACGAGATAAGAAGAAAAAGTGACTTTTTAGAACATCGTCAGTTTAGTACAAAAAGACTCCTTGTGGACATGAATATTAAGAATAAAACGTTTTAAACGTGCAATTTTTTGTTCGCTATTTCCTATACTGTAACGTCACGAAACGATCTTAGAAAAATCAATTAATTAGTTAAAACTTCTCTCCGTCAGCTGAAAAGCACATCTAGACCCTTGTTAGAACTTCGTTGTAGCATAGCGGGTGACACCTTTGCACAAGCATCTGTAATAAGTCGTTGAATGCCCTGTAATGTTTGTGGAGGGGCAAACACCTGCTGTTTGAGGTATCCCCACATGAAAAAGTTCATTGGGGTCCGGTCAGGTGAACGTAGAGACCACTTTTCGAAATCACCGTATACATTATTCGTTCTCCGAATTTCTCCATTAGGTATTGTTTCACTTGTGACGTCTTGTGCGCAGGCGCGCCATCATGCTGGAACCATCCATTCCTGAGTTAAAGCAAAGGCAGGTTCTCAATAAAATCGGGTATTATGTCTTTCAGAAGTTGTAAATATCGTGCGGACGTTAGCGTACCTGGTAAAATATTGGGCCGATTGGTCTGCTATTATAAATTCTACACCAAACATTAATCGAAAACCCTGTTTGATGTGAAACGTTAGCAGAATATGATGGATGTTTCAGTGCCCAGTAATGGGTCTTCTGCCTATTATACATTTCATTCCGAGAAGAGCATGTCTCATCCGCCCACACAGTTATCTGCCAAGAATGTTGGCTGAACTTCTGCCTGATTCATGACGAAGTTGCAACATTGGAAATGTGTCTAGGCATCCCCGTCCGGTAATACCTGATTAGGTTTCGACTTGTATGCATGAGCATCTAATTCATTTAGTACTTTCCAAACGCGACTTTTTGGGAAGCCACTGTTTTCACTTGTCCCTTTCGTACTGCTGTTTGAAGGTAGGGTAAGAAGGGTGGGAGACCCTCGGACCCGTCACCCCGGAGTGCTCTCCATCAAAATTGAAGGCGGAATTGTGCAGAGTCGTACTGTTACCTGTATGGTGCTCAAGGTTCTTGCCAACGACAGGAGAAATATTGCACTCTTTGCCACGATGTATTTCGTGGGCTTGTTCGAATGCTACTGTCAGACAAATGAGATAAGTCACAACAACAAAAAGATAGCTACGGTTAGTACATTGGCCATGTCCCTCCTTTTTTCATAACAAAAATAAATGGACCACTCTTAATGTCCTTGAAGATTGAATCTCTTAATTTCGAAAGAGACTTTCGCATGAAGTTTTGATTTTCCAATTATTAGTAATTGTTATGTTATTGTTAATTGGAAAGTAAACTGTTTAAGGAAAAGCCCAAATGCATATAAAGATATTTTTTTGCAAATAATGCAAGCAGAAAATAAATTTTATAGATGGTATAACTGGGCAGAACTAATATGTTCAGCACTCTTAAACTCTCGGTCACTAGCGGGCGTCAAAGGGAGGGGTACATATAATTTAGAAGCATTTAATAAATTATGTCATACATTATTTATTTACAATAAAGATATATATATATATGCATTTGATAGCTAAAAATGAATAGATAGGAGTTATTTCATTCCCTCCTCCTATGCATTTTTGCTCTGTATAAGGGTTTAGCATGCACAGCTAGAACCTGGAAGATACGTGATTCAATCTCGACGAGTACGCAGTTGATTTGTTATATAACTGCAGTGAAAATCTTAATAATCTCTACAGTGGTTACCGAATTGAAATTGCGGTGGACGGTGACTCGTCATTACCTGTATATGTCATTACTTAAACCTATAATGGTTTTTCTGCTTCTCTCTAATAAACTTTTATGTTGTGGAGAATGTAAGGAGTTTTTGCATTTCTTCCCTGCTGCTCTGGTGGTACAAATGGTTAGCACGTTCACCTAATCAATGGCAGATGCGTCATTCGAATCCTGGCTAGTGTTCAGCTGTATGAATCTTAAAACATAATACTCTTTGCAATGTTTATTAAGAAAAGAGCAGATGAAGATATATATGTTTAGGGCATCTGAATACCTTCTCTTGCTGTAAAATTAAAAAAAAATCTGATGTTGACACAAGACTTTCTCGTACGTTCTGTTAAATTATACGCATTTTTTGCTGCGCTTCATTAAAACTTATTTCCTTGAATTATTCTAACTAGATTAATCGATCCCTCAAGAGAAGTTCAAAAGTGACATCAAAAACTGTAAATTCTTAAATTAAATATCTGTCAATTTTTGTCTTACGGAAGTAAAATTTCTTGTAATTTTATTTTTTCATAGCAAGTGTAAAACTTTTCCAAATATGTGTATAGGAACCGGAAAACCGTATAAAATGTTAGATTTCAGGAAGTCGCATGAAAAGTTGCATTTCATTATTTGTACAAAATTTATTTTACTTTATTTATTTATTTATTTTTTTTTAATTTGACATCGCCAAAGCATGAAAAGGTTCATCATTTAAAGCACTTCTGTAATTAGAATTGTTTGACAAACTATTGCGAAAATAAAGGCCGGATAACGCCTTTTAAGCTGCGTAAGAGGGTGAGTACATATACATGCGTTTGGTACTGCGTTAAAGAATAATTTCAATAATAAAGGGAGTTGCAGAATTACATGTTATAACAGTCCCATATACAAAATTTCAACTTTCTGCTGCTAATCATATTAAAACAACGCGAGATACATACATGCACTGCGGAAAAAAAAATAAGTGCACCAGAAAATCTGAAAGGTTTCAGATTTTAAATTACGTCCAAAGGGGCGATTTTTAACGTTTTGTGTGTTACCTTTATATATTAAATATCATGTTCTTCGCACTTAAACCATAAAATTCAGTTCAACAGCAATATCGCGAAATAATTTTAAAACGAGTATATTTTTAGAATTTCTGATACACAGTTAAGCGCGCTTTAGGTAAAAAAGGTTTTTTTCTCCCATAGAATGTTGTTATTACTCGCTTTTAAATCGCTTCAGTTTGTTCGTCAAAAATTCCTTAAACTTTTACAAAATATGAAATAGATAATAAAACAAATTCCAAATTCGGGTTTCCAGATTCGCATATTCGAGTGGAAACACACGAATATATTCAAAATTGGATTATTACGTTATTCAAAATTGGATGGCTGTAGGAACCGTTGTTTTATCACATTTGGAGAAATATACATACATTTATGCAGATTCTTCATGATTTAATCTCTTTAAATATAACACAGGGCTGCAATATTTTGTGGCAACAGCTTGAAAAGTGATTCAGACTTTTAATTTTTCCAAAGCAAAATCGCAAAACAAAAACAATAGTCCTTCAGGGACAAAGCCCCTTTGGACTAAAAAGGACAATTCTATATCTCCTGTTCTTCTGGGCCGATTGACGAAATTCAGATTGCGTTTTTCATGTCTCGAAGGCGTTACTTAGGATATATACATATATAGCATTGCTCTATTTTGACACAAAATCGGACATTTTCTGAAATGACATGCCAGTTTTTTACATATTTGTATTCTACCACTTAAATTATGTCTAAATATCAAATGTTGTAAAATTCGGTGCGAAATATACGAAGAAATTTAAAAATTTATTTTGGTGCATTTTAAGTTAGTTCACTTTGTGCCAAGAATGATTCACTTGGCGAACTTCTTAATATATGGCAACCTATTTTCCGTTTCATTTTTACCTTGTGCATGAGCGAGAAAAAGTCACATCGTTCCTACTTTCAAATAATTTTAGCAGTGTCTAAGCCGTATTTGATGCTACCGCTTTCAACAAATATGCCAAATTTCAAAACGCGCCAATATATAAATTTACGTAAATCTTCGGAAATTTGGAATAAAAAAAAAGTATGCTTAGAACATCTACTTTAAGATGATGGTAAAACATTTATAGATTATAGTTCAAATTTTTCCGAAAAATTTATAAAAATTTTTTAAAAGTACAAATTTAAAAAATAAATCATAAAAAATGAGCTAATTTTATGTGGGATGAACTTAAATTCGAATTGTGAAAGGAAGAAGGAAATAAGTTTAATAAAAAAGAGAAATTAATAAATAAATACCAATTCAATTAACATTGAGGAGCTAAAATTTTGAGAGCTAATGTTTAAAAACCACTCGTGCGATTTTTACAATACTTGGCAGGTTGGCATCATTTGAGTCGTAGAATTGAAATATTGAAAAAAAAATGGCATGTCATTTCAGAAAACGTCCGCTTTTGTGTCAAAATACCCATATTAGAACAATGCTATATATAAATCTAATACATATCTTAAGCCGGACTTTCGAGACATGAAAAACGCAAGTTTAATTTCGTGAATCGGCTCAGTAGAACGGGTGATATAAAACTGTCCTCTCCCCCTTTTTTGCCGCAGTGTACATATGTACAGACGTCATGAAAATAAACACTTTTGAATCCGCTTTAAACTCACTTTGCAACCCGTTTTCGAAAAGAACAGTCGTTTATTCTTTCCGCACGTACAGACGAGACGCAAACAGTTAGTCCAAGTGGATTCAGGAAGTGTCAAAATGGGTATTTCCATTGAAATATGATACCCGAAATTTTTCGTGTTCAATACTTCCTTTACTTCGTACAAGGAAATAAAAATTCATTACGCAAATTATGCAATGAATTACTCATTCATTTCTCTTACATTTTTAATGGTCTCAACTTCAGAGATGTTATTATTTTGCAAGCGGACTCTAAATAAAACTATTTCTGTCTTGATAACTACCTGAATTCTGAAATCGCCGAAGTGATCTTAAAACGTAGAATATGGTTACGTCATACTTTGATCCTGCGGCAAAATTTGTAAGGCTTTTCAAATACATTCCCATTCGCATCCTGTCTGAGACGATCATATTGATTCTCATTGTGAAAATATCTCCTCCATTTCATCAAAGTCCCCCGGGGACTAAGAGTAATGGAGGAACTGCTCTTTTTTTATTAAGGGGAAATACTCTGCTGCCATTCAAGCTTATGAAATATTTTTGGACTGTAAATGCATGTTAAATTTATCCGATGTAGTATTACGCATTTTTCGGGAATAACATTCACGATTGATCGAAAATGCTAGCAAATCAGATTATTCAGATAGTTGTGAAGATGATTGAAATGTTGTGTTCTGGAGATAAAGCGAAAATTCTGAGAAAACAGCACTACTTTATACGAAAAATGAAAAAGGCACAGAAATTATGTTGGCACATAATAAAAATTTCAGGGTTAAGTGTAGCAAAATATCATGTGTAAGTGTTTGAAACTGTCGGATCAATGAAGAGTTTTGACAGTGTAATCCTAGGCTATGAAATGGGATTGTTTGTGCATTGTTTGTTTAAGGATATGCTTATTTGATCGAAAACAGCAAAGCACATAAGGGATATCTGTCTAAAGAACGGGATGTATTCATGAATGATTTAATATGGGAAACTGTCTAGTGTTCGTGTTGCACACGTCGAAAAACAAAAAAATCCATGTAAATAATCCATTCGTCCAAGATCAAACTCGACTAGAGCTACGAGTGTTCTGCTGCCTTATCAACTCGATCAATGGTCGTTTGTAAGGACAAAGCTTAACCCTTTCGAGATGGCGCGCTTTTGTTTCAGACGTTCCTTTGAGACGGAGGAGAGTCGATAGGAATGCTCCCACAAGACGGTGCCTTTTGCGTCGCTAAAAAAAAGAATTAGGTAAAACGTTTAAGTCGCAACATCATAATAATAATTTTCGTACCATTTAAGATATCATAGACATTAAGATTAACATTTAATAGTCTTTGTCCTTTATTTTACGTGAAAATATATTTAAAAACACCGCTTAATTTAAAATAACATTCGGATGAGCTAATCAAACTATTCCGAAGATTTAATTGACAAAACACATTAACAAACTTCGAAATTAATTAAAAGAGTACAAGAAGGACTATTTACAAGAAGTAGAAACTAAATCTTTCACGGGAATGGGCAGGCAAGCACTCTGAGAGCTCAATCTCTGACAATTACCCGTATCAGAATCACTCGAAATATCACTTTAGAAAATGAATCATCACTTTCATCCGTGTCATTAACTGGCTCATTTGTTATTCCAGTATATCCTTCCACTGATAAATAACACTTTCTTGCCATATTAAACTGGAGTCAAGGCAGGCCGTAATGAAAAGGGAAGAACGCGAAATATATCTCAAGCAACGCAAAGTGTAAGAGAACTGCACACATAACCCTAAAAGACCCTACAAAATAGAGAAAAAAGAATAAAAAAGGGATTTGAAGGGATATCAGAAACGCAACTGTTTATAACGCGTTGCGATCTAAAGCCGTGTTTGTTAACATTAGGCATTCCTTGCCCCCTCTGAGTGAGTCATGTTTCTCTCATTTCCAGTAGAAGGTCAAAGATACATGTATCTCAAATCCTATGGAAATGCAATGCCCTCTTCTGGCAAAAGTTATAATTTTTAAAACGTTGTAAGACACTGGCACAAATGTGTAACGGCCGAGGGTGAACGAGAAACCACCCTGGCATGTATGTGTGACAATCGGCGGGAAAGGATTACGAATGGAAATACTATGAAGCATCTTCAGAAACAATTTCATTCGACAGCTGTCTCTGTAACAGTTTTATTTACAGCCGTATAATACAACCGGTCAGTCTACTGTGGCAGAAGATGAACATCGTGCAAGAACATGAGTCAAACTTGAAGCAGTAGTCTAAAAAATAAAGAGGAATCGTCGCAGAAGAAATGGATCTCATAGACAAAGCTTATCACCGAATCAAATCGTGCGATATTACGTGACAGCTGCTCTATAACCAGTAGTTAGCGATAGTTTGCGTGATTTGATTTTCTTCGCAATTCGAATATTTTAAGCGATATGAAGAATGTATTGAATACTAAATCATAACGAAGACTAACTAACATCAACATAACTATTTGTAGCAGGCTTACATTCAAGGCATTTTTTCCAAGGAAGGCCAAGTACAGAGCCATCACCGCTGATAGTTAGAATGTTGTTGGTATGAACGAACTAATTACATATGCCGTGACAATTAACTTAGCATGGTTTCAGTGATGAATCTTAATTCTGTTTTAGAACGTTGATGGAAAAGTTCAAGTCTGGAGGTGACATTGCAGTAAGTTTTATTTTTCCACCATTCGTAGCTTCCTACAACCCGTCAGCCAGGATTGTTGACAGCAATAGTCGATCATTGCTAAGGGAGACATTAGCAGCAGAACTACTCAGGCAGTTACACCATCTTAGAGGCATACCAGATATCATATGTAGAAAAACAACTCACTTCCACAGTCGAATATGCGAGTAGGTAAGCATAATGTAAAGAAAGCATAATAGAAGCAAACAGAGTTTTAACTCGCCACGTGATGTAAACATTCGTCTTTCTGATTTCGGATAAAAGTCGGAGGCATGAAAATTGATAAACAGTACATGATCTGCAATATTTCAGGACAATATTCGAAGTTAAAGCTCGAAAGAAATGCATTGCTGAGCGCCTTGAGCCAACTACTTGCATAAAACTCTCTCTATATTCAGCCACTGGACATTTTTAACATTATTTTAAAATATTATTTAAAAATAAAGTACTTCTTTTCAAACTGTACTTCTCTATCTGTACTTTGCGTTTTCTTTTATTTGAAGCATTTGTTTCATGCCTTAAATATTATTTTTGGATAAACTTTGCATCACAATTGAATAAGAAGTAAGAATAAGAGAATAAGAATTCTTGAAAAAAAACCGAAAAAAATTGCAATTAGCTTGAGTCAGATTTGAACTGATTGATAAGATTTAATTCCTTGAAAAGATATATAAATTTTGGAATAAAACTGCAAAATCTTTTGTCAAACTTATTATGGCATGCTCTTAATCCTAATTTCAAAATAAAGATCTTTAAACTAATTAAAATAATAAAACAGGATAATTATTTTACAGCTGAAATATACTAGAAATATGATTTTCACGCTAAGAAATTTTATTTTTTAATCATTAAAAGACCATTTTTATTTTCAGTTTCCAAGAATAATTTATAATTAATGCCTTTTTATTCATTAAATAGATATACGGGGGTAAAAGATTTTGCAAAAATACCACTTGTCTTTTAGTATTTATTGTGCTCATAATTACAATATGATGCAAAAATATAACCTTGACTTTGTAGGATTCATTTACATTTTCTAACCTTTTATTTTAAGTTAAATTACTTTTCTATCAAGCCTCGCTTCATTTTCCTGCCAGAATGTAAATTTCCAGGACGCGCGATTCTTAAATTAGGTAGTAAGAAGGAAGTACTTACAAGAATGTTATGGAGGGTGAAACCAGAGCGTGGTTTGCCTGTTTGAAGGTCACGTTGCAAACTTTCATCCTTAGTTACAACTTAGAATTCGGTAACGCTGAGTTATTCTTGCCATTAGGTTTGTTTACCCGGATTTCGTACAAAGCCAGCTTGCACGCTAGTTAAATTGTGAAGCCATTAGGCTATACTTAAACTTCATTAATTTTAAGATTATCCATTACCTTTGACTTTAAGCCACACGTGTTGGCTTCTGTAAGCACGAGTTGGTGCCGTACGTTAAATTTTATTTGGATTAATAAAAGGGTCCTTTACACACTTTATCTATCTCTGTGGTAAAGACATAGTGAAAAGTCACTAGATTCTTTTAGAGTACTGGTCTAACTGTATGCTCTCGAAGAAGACCAGATCCTATAATTTAATAAAACATAAATAATTATAATATAATTTAATAAAACATAAATCTTCATTTTCATGGAACCTTTAAAATACTCAGCTTGGGCAGTTGTCTCATTACGTTTTGAAAATACTTCTTTGTCGGACTAAAATAATACCAGCATTTTTAAATATAATCAGGATTTCTAAGGCTGATATTTTTGATATAATTTAATTTCTTTCGAACATAATCCCTGAGAAATGATAGACTGTTTCTGCTTAAACGATTAGAACTACTCTTTAATTTAAAACAATTTCTTTTGGGATTTTTAATAATAGCATAAATTTCTTTCTGGAAAAAGATACCCTAAGCTTAAATATTAAGCTTCTGTACTCTAAATTTTACTACAGCGCTAAAATTTGTAAAAGTTAGTCAGCACAATTTTTTGTCTTTTATTTGGATTCAAGACGTTGCCACAAAATTGTCCAAAAGTAGTAGCGCTTTCACATATCGTGCCTGAGAGTAATCAACTCTTTGATTTTTGGTCGTTACGTGAAGGTTAGTTTCTTTTCTGATCTTGAGTATCTTTTTGCCTTTGTAGTGGGATTAGAGGAGTCTGAGTTAGTGGCTTTCGTTACAACAGCATTATCAATCCAGTTGACATGCAGTAACGCCATTTTCTTTATCAAAAGCAGAATCGTAGTTTCCAGGACTTTCTTTGTTCATTTTCTTTAGCAGAGTAATTGGATCTTCTTGAAATCTGTTTCTCTGAAAACTGCTTCTGGCGAAAATCCTCACTTACTATGTTCCGGTAAGTGACGAAGATATTCTAAAGATTCTTCTAAAGCAGTATAATTTTTTTAAAAATGTTACCCTGAAGTGAAAATAAAAATACGAATATTCAACGTTAAGTCAACAAAAGCATATCTTTTTATCTTTTATGCATTTAAAATACATTTTTTCGCAATATTAATAATTCATTACATTAACATTTATTTTTCAAAGCATCCAAAACATGAGATATTAGATACATAAATTTGTTTGCCGAAAAAGATATCTTAAATTCTTTAAGCACTATTAAGCTTCCGCCTTTTAAATTTTATTACACCAATAAAAATGGAAAGAAATGTTGTAATGTATCGTTTTAGTTCTTTAGCAAGCTATTTTATGTTAATCAGCTTTCTAATCCTCCTCATTTACACTTTTCTGTCTGAATGTAAATTTCTAGCACGCGTATATTCAAATGACGCAGAATGAAGAGAGTATTTAAAGGAAGCGTGAATCAGAGCGTGTTCTGCCTGCTGAAAGACGCATTTCTAATTTGATTTCCTTGCGAGTAGTATACTGTGGTGCTGCATTAATCTCACCATTAGCCTTGTCATGCCGACCTTTAGATCAGAGCCAATTTGCGCGTTACTTAATTGTGTAGCCGTTGAACTACTCTTACGTAGTTAAGTTAAACTATTTACCTTTGATTTAAGCCATAACTGCTGGCTATATATTTAGTAAGTGCGAGTGGTGCCTTCTGTTAAATTTTATTTGATTTAAGTAGTGCTCTTACACCGTTTTCTTTGTTCTATGATACTCACAAGACGTAGTAATAATTCCTTTATCGTCTTTAACGTTTCGCACACTTTCATGCTGGAAAAGAACAAGAAACATTAGTAGGTATTTCATGTTTTTCGACCTGAGTTTTAAACTGCTCTCAAATTTGTATAAAAAAATTGGATACGCATGTTAAAGAGAAAAATTAACGCATTAAAACATGCGTAGAAGTTCGTTATGACCCATTTTTAAAGATATCTAAAACAATT
>KK119362.1:80896-138583 GCA_000611955.2 Stegodyphus mimosarum | reverse complement strand
CAAAATCCCAAAATGTGTAAAGGAGATGAAATACAATACACGAGTATGTCCAAAATAAATCGGAGCTTTCAACACAGCATTTTATCATCCGAAAAATTATTTATAAAAAGATCTCTGCAATACATAAAGCATTCTAATCCCCTGACATGAACTCTGTAAAATTTTATTAAAGATATGACATATTAGAAATTGTTCCAAAGAAGTAAGTGATATGTTTCGTAATCCTTCTCATCTCGTATAAAATGACTGGCTATTTCTCACTGCTTAAAGTGATTGATATCCCAGCCCAATTCTTTTCATATAATTTTAGAATATATGAATTTAAATGCAGCTTGCGTTCTTTCGATATTTCACCATACGTTCCTTCTGCAGAGAATTTTAAATCGATCAGAAAAATTTAAACAAAAGAGATTTAGATAAAACTGTTGAATATGTATTGCAATATAAAGTAAGGAGACACATTTCTGGCTAGAAACTTTATGATCCGTGAATTGCTTCATGTTTAAAACGTCGTCCATAAAATGGAAATGGGACCTAAAGCAATCCAAATGATTCTAATTTCTTCGTCTTTGCACAGTTTTACTGAATGTCATTTGACTGAAACTATTTTGACAAAGATATTAATCTTTAAATTCCATAACATTCTATAGCGATGATATGATAGCTGATAAGTCGATGATATGATAATAAATTATAAAGTTTATAACACTAATTGTAATTGTATTATAATATTCGCATTAAAAATAATGCAGATATAGAGCATACGTCAAATGAATGGGCTGAATGGAAATTAGCAAATGGATTACTGCTAAATATCTTAGCCATTTGATGTTAAAACCGACTTCATTCCAATGGACGTTTTAGATAAATTCATTGATATTGGCAAATAATTTTTGTTATGATGTTTGAGTTGAAATACAATTATTGAGAAAATGTTCAGAATAATTGTTTTGGGAGCTAAATGCATATAAAATTATGCTGTATATCTATTAAAAAATCAATCAAATTCCATATCCAAGCATAGATTAATTAATTCTTTAAAAGCTTACTTACGTACGAAAAAATAACAGCAGTATCTTTATAGCTTTCAGAAATTTGAAATTAGCCATTATTAAACGCACAGTCACTGTGAATATAAAATCCTTGAATGGACCAAATGGACGGGGCGGGGTGAAATGGTGTTAAGCGAATTATGTTTTTAAGTAGAATCTACCATTTTAAGAAAACAAGAATTATGCAAAGCTTTTAACTTTTGATGCTAATCTATAAAAACGAATATCCCCATGTATATAAGCAATAACCTATTCATCATAACATTAAAAGGGAAGTATAACGAAATACTCAAAACTACTAGAATGACATATTAACGGATTATCGAGTGCAAATCCACGATGCAATTCAAGAATCTAATGGATAATCCAATTACATCAAAGCGGTGAGAGATGTGTAGTTCACTGTTAATCGTGTTGACAAACAATTATAGGTACTTACGTATTATCGCAACCACCTTCGTAGAAGTCGCCAGATTTTCAGAATTCTCCGAATTCCGGCAACCATGCGCACAACACTTCTTCAGATAACGATACCCACTGTAAGCTGCAATCCAAAAACTCATCGAATCGCCTTTATTTGTGTAAAAAATCAACAAACTGCGGCAAGGTGATTGCGCTAATATCTAAATACCCAGTGCCCCCAATAACACATAAATAAAGATATGAGCAAAATTCTTTACTCTTTAACATTCTTTTATAAACGAAAATAATAAATGAAAATGAATAACTCCATGAAAACTGGTTTGATTGCCAGCTCTTAGTTTCGGTAAATTATAGCAAGTACATACTGCTGCGTTCTACGGGTTTGTGGATTTGAGTTCGTGAGTAATTGAAGATAACACTTGATGAAGCATCAAAACACAATTTATTCCCCAGTGTTACACAGGATATTTCCGAAGTATTCTAAATTTTTCCATGTTTGCAATCGTCGAAAAACTACGATAAACACGCTGGAACAATCAGCAACACAGCCTTCAAGCTATAATGGGGAAAGTGTATACGAACTAGTTTCCGTTAGAGAGTCCTCCACGAAGGTATCCTTCCCTTTAGACAGATAGCCCTCGTGTGCTTTTCCGTAATTAAATTAACCAAACCAATTATAACGGTGAAGACGACTTCACGGTAAAGCACTAAATACAGCTCTCAATTCGATCGATCGCTCTCAAGCTAATTTCTGAACTCAAGACACTTCTTTCTTTCTGTACAGGCATGGTATATGTAGTTATAACCTACCTTTGAGAATATTCCTGAGAAAACCTCTAAGAATGCATTCTAGAATGTTCTCGCTCCGTCTATGGTTCTCACTGCGCCCAAATAACGCTGAATGGGCGATTTCGCGCTAAATCTGCCAACCCTGTCTTACCCTGCCACTTGTCGGCAACCCCAAACCGCTTGCGGAGAAGCTATCTCACTGCAGCTGGGCATTTCGCAACAATATTCTTTTGCTTCTTCTGTTCTTCGTAAACAAGGCAATAATTTAATTAATATCAAATAATCAAAAAAGAAATAAGATTGGTAGGAAGACAGAAAATAATCAATTCTCGCTGGAGTTCACTTTCATTCTCTCAATATTCCTGATTATTTTCAGGTGTTTAAAATCAGTTTGGAACGTTAGTTTGTTGAAAAATTCTTTTTTATGCTACACTCCTGTCAGAAGATTTTAGTGCAGGAACTCAGCTACAATCTCCTTTTCATCTATTATAATGTTTTGCAGCAGCCACCCAGACGGTATAATGTTTGGGGAGCCGACTACGATACCGAAGTACCCGGGTTCGAATCCCGGAGAAAGCATGGTTGGAACTTTCTGTCCCTTCATAAGAGGCAATAATGACCGCCTATTAAGTGCCTCCACAACAAGATGGCCACCAGTTCTTGCCTTAGGAGTGTTCAATGCTGAACAGGCAGGTTACCGCCATTAGATTAATGGAAAAGGTTTTTCAGCGCAATTTCTATTCATTTCAGCTGCTAATGGATTTTGTTGTCCCATTTCCGAAATTGCAAAGGACTACAAGTTCAGCCTCTGGGGTTTTTCTAAGTGTAACGCGATTACTAGCAAGTTTCCTTTAGAAAGTTCTTAACGAAAGTATCCCTTCTAGGCAGACATAGCCTTAGTTTGCTGTGTCATATTCAAATAGCCGAACTCAGAGTAGTAACCGAAAATTTGTTTCACAAAGCATTCTTTTGGATCACACGAACTGAAACAAAAGGAAGTTTCTAGAATGCAAGGATAGTTGATTACTAAAAGTATTTCTGTTCTGATCCTGTATAAGATATCCTCACCTGTATATGGATGCACACTAGAAAAATTCAAGTTGACTACCTACAGAAAGCGGCATTATTTCAAGATCATTGACATTTTCCGATATATATTCAGTCAGAAATATAATATTGCTCTAAAATTCTGTAGAATTTAATGCGCATAGCAACTATTCAAAGCTTCCAAGCTCTTATTAGAATTAAGCAAATTATCTCTAAGTCTAATGTAACAACTGAAACTTAAGAAAGGGGTAAAAGGCCTTTTATTTAAAACTAAATAAGAACGAAGGCACATATTATGCTTACAACTCAGCCAAACACTTGTAGCAAGGTAAGTTAACAATAAGGTAAATATAACATTTAAATTTAGATAAACTAGTAGCCGAAAGTTACGCAATAAGTTTAACGAAAAGTTGGCTCAAAACGTAACTGACGCGGGGAAATTACAATGCAAGGCCAAAGACAAGAACTCTTATCTAAGGTAGGAACATGGTAACGGAGCCAGGAGAGGCAGAACACGCTCTGCCTTACAGTCTAAAGCCTCATATTAAATACATGCGAACGAAATTTGCATTCTGGCGGAAAAAAGGAAGGAAGAAGTGACAGTACAGATCCAAAACATAAAATAATTGATTGATTAACGTAAAGGAATCTCACAATCTGTTAGTTTCTTGTGTTTCTGGAACACCTGCTGTCCGTAACAGTAGATTGACTTCATAGCTGCTTTCATATATTTCCCCATGTATAACACGAAGAAGAATTAGTTCAAGGAAATTAAATTTTGGGAAATTTGGTTCTTCTGGTTTCCAAGATTGTGAAGCCTCCAGTACTGTGCCGCAGTAAATTAGTAATATAATTTTGTAAGTTAGGGGCACAGGGCTTTCACATTAAATATAATTCTACTATCTTTCTCAATGTTTTAGCAAAGTATCATTTAAAATTTCATTAAAGTTACAATGCAAACGCGTAATATGAGGCTTGAGAGAGATGAATTATGCTGATGCAGGATTCCAGACCAGTTCTGGCATTCTAGAAGTGAAATGGCTTACGAAAGCTGCCAGCATACGTCGCTGGGGATATGCTGCCAGGATATGTTATTCAAATTCACTTTAAAACATGAAAATTGAATGTTTGACGAAAGAGGGCACTTAAAAGTCCGTCGATTTAAAAGTCCTCTGGATGGTAATGATTAAAAATTCCCATGTGTATACAACACACGACATCTCATAATACCTTTATTAAAAATTGAAAAAGATAGAAAAATATAAAACATAAATGCAGTTAAAACAATTTAAAGATTAATTTTCACAGTTAAAATTAGAGTTTCTACACAAAAACAAATAATTCGGCCAGCGGGCAAGAAGGCAATTTTTCGGCGCATTTTAGGCTTAGCCACTCTTAAGCAACTTTTAAACTGTTGATAATTCTACAACTATTCGTGGAAGTTAACGAAAGGCATAAAAACCTTAACCAGAAGATAAGAACAACCCAATTCAATTATATTTAAAGCAAAAAATGCACAATTTACCAACATATAAGAATAAAAAAACTGAGCTCAATGAGCCGAGTTACAGAGTAGGTGTATATATATATATATTTATATATTATTGGTGCGACCGATTGCCACGAAAAAACGGGGTGCACAACTACATGCTATAGAAGTCCAATATACAAAATTTCAACGTTCTTAGGCTACTTGTTGTTTAGTTATGCGAGATACATACATACATACGCACGCACGTACACACGTACGCAGAGACGCCGCGAAAAAAATCACTTCTGAATCCATTTTAAATTAGTTTTATAATTCGTTTTGGAAAAATAATCCTTTAATATGTCCTGACGTACAGATGTCACGCGAAAACCTCTTTAAATTGCATTCGATAGCGGTCGAAAGGGATATTTTCGCTGAAATATGGTATCCAGAATTTTTCATGATTACAACACTTTGCTTGGTACAAGGAAGTAAAAAGAGGCGTCTGAGACCCTAGAATGCTATCATCTAGAATGCTGTCTCAAAACCAGGAAGGAACTTAGACAGATTAGGTTTTGCCTAAATTAAACCAATCCTGTTCCTGATGCACTGAGATATGTTCTGTGACCTGTATAGCTGTAGATCGTAAGATCATTTATTTAACGGCGAAGGTTAATCTGACACACACGTCAAAAAATGACAGTACATCAAACAGTTAACATGACTTCCAATGAAATTCAGCATAAATAACAGCAGAAAGGTTCACTAAAATAAAGACGAATATTTAATCTGCCAAGGCTGCCAAGTTTGCTCTTCATCATAAGTCTCTATCTACCTTACCATTGTTCCTACAACCTAACTACATCTACGTCTGCTTCATTACAAGTGAGTGCCTGCTTTATTACGTACACATATCATTAAAGCAGAGGAGTTTAAAGTTGAATTAAATGGTGGTATCAGATGAATTCACAAAAATATTCATTAAAATCCTTTTTACTGTTTTTCTATAACAAAAAGTTATCGTAAATAAGAGATAAAATAAAAAGAAATCTTTCCAGTTGACTTTTTAGATCCAAAAGTGCTACTGCCGCCCAACCGGTATAGTGGGTAGCGACGCAGACTGCCGTATTGAAGGACCGGGTTTCGAATCCCGGAGAAGGCAAGGATGTTTATAAATGTAGGATGTGTATGCAACATGGGGGTACTCTTAATATGCGGCGAGCCGAAAGTCGTCTTGTGAGGTTGTGGTACGAGAAGAGAAGTGGCAGACCTTGGACCCGTCAGCCCGTGGTGCTCTCCATCAAAATTGGAGGGGGGAACGGAACTGAGCATAGTGTCACCTGTATGGGGCTCAAGGCTCTTGCTAACGACAAGCGCAGTCTTGCACTCCTTGCACGATGAGTTTCGTGGGCTTGTGGGGATGTTACTACCAGACAAGCGAGATAAGTCACCAGAACAACAAAAGTGCTATTAGGCGGCCAGGAAGATTTTAGCCAACTTAGTATTTACCACGTATTTTGTTTCGTACAAAACGAAATGTTGAATATTGCGAAGAATAGGCATCCTTGATGATCCACTGCTAATGCTCAGGTAGACTTGAAATCCCTTTGCAGAGGGAACTTAACAGAGGAGTCTGACGACCAGTCGTTCAGCTCCACCTCGTTGACGAAAGCGGCAATCAAGCTGGCTGCTTGGGAGTTTCCGTGGTTTTAAATACCAGCCAATTTCTCTTATTAAATTCCTCCATTAAGCTAACCCTTTCCTTAAGCAGATAGCACTCGTGAGCCTTTGGCATAATCAAACAAGTTTAACGATGAGAAAAGATAGAAATTCTTTAGCGCAGTAGCATATCATAAGGCAAAATGTCCCTGCTTATATAATAAGTTCTAACATGTGTGAACGGTTTATCATAACAACTGTTGTGTTGTGTTGTTGTGAGGTTTCTCACTTGTCTAAGAGTAACATCAGAACAAGCCCACGGAATTCATCGTAGCAAAGAAAGTAGGATTGTGCCTATCGTGGGCATGAGCCTTGAGCACCATAGAGGTGACAGTATGCCTTCGCTGAGTTTCCCCCAGTTTTGAAGAAGGTCACCACGAGGGGGAACGGGTCCTAGGGTAACCCACTCCTCGTCCTCTACCACCAATCTTTCGAGAGGTATTTTGGCTCGCCGCATGTGGCGCCATGCCGCAAAGACACTATACATTTACAAACATCCACATGCCTTCTTTGGGATTCGAACCCTGGCCCTTCGGTATCGCAGTAGGTTTCCCTAACCACTATACCGTCTGGGCGGCTTAACACCTATTATGTGTACCATTAATGTCTCTGCAAACCCTTGTATGCATGGATCTGCAGCAAACCGCTTAAGAACATATGTAACGAATCTATTGTACCCAACCGCCATCATATAAGCGAGGGCAATAAAAATTTTTATTCATTTTGTTTCATAGAATGTGTCATCAAATGCTGGACTTGATGACACATTCTGGAGAACTGGACTTGATAGTGTTGAACTATGACTTGAGGCCGTAGCGAAAACACCTACGAAGAAAGGACTCCTTAGACGCGCAACAAATGCCATCTAGGATGTACTATTTAACGTATATGATCCTTTTTTTAGGTAACTCGAGAATGTTCTTGTGAGGAGATTTTTCGCCATGTTCGGCAATAGTCAGATCTTTTTTAACAATCCAATGAATATCAGATTTCTAGAGATTTCGGTGCTTCTTCTATTAATATATTCATCAGTAAAGTTTTTACATAAAAAGCGCATTATGAGTGCAGATTATGCACAGTAGAAATTTTAAAGATAAAAGCATGTCGAAGGAAATTTTAGCAGCAAATTTGGGTTGTAAAGCAAGAATAGAATCTATTGTGACTAATATTCGCCTTGCTTTCATGAACTAAGGCTTGTATTAGAAAAGTTAAACAAAAAACTGAGCTCTCATTTTATGAATTTTGTAGGAAACGTAGAATCATAAATAGTTATCAAGAAGAAATTATTGATTTCTCTAAGTGGATTAGAGACATACGTGACGATTTAGCATTTTCCTTCAAAAGATTCAGAAGAGAAAAAACGTCTTTCAATGGAGAAAGAAAGATAAGTCTTAACTTAAGAATTTAATGAGACTTCCAAATTACGTGCTTGTGTTCATAATTGCTATTTGAACATCTATACCAGCTTTATGTATGATAATATCTGAATTCAAAAAGCTTATTGAAGCTATTATTTTCCGTTAGATTATAAATCTAGAGATCAACGCCTTAGATTTACAGCCAAATATTTTTGTATTTTATTTCGTATTATAAATGCAGATGCATGTTTTATTAGAAGAAGAACAATTTTGCTTTCATAATAACATACGTTAACAATGTAATTTAATTTCATCTCTCTATATATATATTATATCTTTATGGTTTATATGAAAGGTTAAAAACAGTTTAAAAAAATTTATTTTATTTTATAGCATTCTTTATCATAAACAATATTTAATTGCATTACATTATTTTAACTAATTTTTGACACTTATTTTTAATTTATTTCTTAAAACTTTAAGTGAATCTCGGAATAATTGAAAAACCTGGCTCTATTGAAAAATTGTCGGCTGCTCCTCGAAAAAAAATAAAGAATTTTCAGCTATTTGTTTTATTCTATTATTCTATTATTTTATCGCATTGCTTTTTGTTCCAGGTTTTATGCATGTTTTTCTTATTAGACAGTTGACTACCTGTTTGGACTCTAGTGTTCAATATTTATATATTGTTATTTAAGTGTTTAATAATTATATATTAATGATTATCTGCATATCTTCAATCCTTTTCGATTGATGTAGAATATTAATGGAATGAATCTGTTTTTATGCGAATGTTCATGAATGCCACATGAGTTATGATACGAGATTATTTCGTTTGCGATTTGAATTTATAGTACCTCTTTCGTCAAGATCTAATACCCTCGCTTGCGACAGATAAAAAATTATCTATGAATCATACTTTACAATGAAGAAAATACGAAAGAAAAAATATGATGTCACTTGCAACAATGAAAAATAAGCTTTACGGGAAATAAAAACTGCATTACTGATGAGAATAAAATAAAAGTACGTTTTATCCATCCTGTTACTTGCAAAAGAGAAAAATTTGCATAGCAAACACGTGATGAAAAAAGATGACACGATTAAGACGTATCACGTGTTTCATCACGTGATACCTCTTAATCGAATGAACAGGAAACGTTTGTCTCACATGAAGACAGTATTTAGAAGCTATCAGAAAACAACACCACTATTCGCGAGTATTGGCAACATGAGCTTCATCTTTGCAATGGCGGTGATTTACGAATTGTGAGACTTAGTAATTTCGCTGAAAATCTTTCTGCATCCGAATTACTCTCAACCACGCATTGACTTTTCCAACTAAGTCGACAATAGTTTCACCGCTCTTGTTTGTGGACGGATGAGGTATTTTCATCATGAAGGAAGCTTCAGCTGTCCCAGTCGCCGACTAGTCTGTAAATGCGTGAACTGGTATGCTGGTTAATCACATTATTGGACCATATTTGCTGCCTCATTGACTTGCAGAATATTCATATTCTGCATTTCTTTGTGACGTACTAATTTCCCCTATGACATACTTTTATTGGTACTATTTGGACTATTGTTCAGCATGATGAAGCACCGCACATTTCGGTTGTCCTGTATACGATTGGTTGGATGCGGAATACTCGGTTCCCTGGATTGGATATTAGCTTTAGCATGTACAGCCATCATGATCGTCAGACACTACAAATTTGGACTTCTTTGTGTAGGGACCTCCTGAAGAATTGATATATTGAACAAAGAAACCACAGAAAGATCTTTAGTTGCTCGTATTCATGAAGCTCGTCTTCATTTAAGTGGTTCCTTTCGCTGCTGCACTGTGTTCAGTTAGCCGTGCCACTATGCGTACAACCATACCTCGGTACGCATACTGGTCAGTTTAAGCATCTTTTCCTGCAAATGTAAACTAATATACATACACCAATGTTTAGGTTTCCAATAAAGTTATCTTCTGTACTCTGGATGTGAAGTTATAAGTTTTCTTTTGCATTTTTATCGAAACTGTAAATCACAGAGGTATAATTCTTGGGTCATCGTTTATATACTCCGACAGAAGACAGAAGACCAACAATACAGCAGCCGAACCTTCATTACAACATTCGGCAATAGATGCTCCATCGATGGGTACCATCTACTATCTGCTGCTGGTGGTCAGCGGGCATTTATCGAGAATTTTTTACATTACGTTTTACATGATTTTTTTTACAGTTTTGCATCAGAGAATGTGTACAAAGAAATATATAAAACATATACACAATAATTAAAGTGTACGATCTGTCTCTTTTATTCCACATACACTAAGAACAGATCTTACAATGAACCTGGCGAATTCTCGCATAGGCGTAAAAGGAATTATCACCACAGAAGAAGGGTGAAAAGTAATCCTTTATTAATTCAAAGTTTAACAGAAAGGCACGATCTTCGTGCGTTACAAAACACCGTCAACTTGCGATGAAACTTTAGTGTAGAATAAC
This sequence comes from Stegodyphus mimosarum, assembly GCA_000611955.2. NCBI lineage: Eukaryota > Metazoa > Arthropoda > Arachnida > Araneae > Eresidae > Stegodyphus > Stegodyphus mimosarum. Next base: position 128,226 of record KK119362.1, on the reverse strand, counting down.
AATTCAAGTCGAATCTAAAATAAAATAGTGCTGGATTAGCAAGTTAAATTACACCTAATAGGTTGACACACAAAAACCTAACAGGCGGGATGATAATCCGAAATGGCCAAGAGGCTTGCTATAGGCGAAATGGCCAAGAGGCTTTCGTTTCTATCTGGCTAACAGCCAGATAGCAACGAAACGTGCGCTGGCTAGCAAAAACACACTCTGAAAAAACTCAGAGATTCATCCGTTTAAATATTCACTTCACTTAACTTTAAATTTACATCCTGGTGAGAAAATACTAAGAGAAGTTGAGAGGTTCGGGAGAGGTATCAAACTTAAAATAAATTTGTTATGCAAAATATGGAAAACGCTACAACAGTAATATAATTTTGAGATGTGTACAGATACAGTTGAAAAATTATACAGATAAATGTAGATAAAAATGTAAGAATGTGGACATCAAAAGAAAAATTTTAAATGCATAAAAATAAACTAATGAAATCAGGATGAAACGTAGGATTACATACTCGGACAGAAAAATCTTGTCTTGCAGAGTTTATGATGTTTTGATGGGTCATCTTACATAATATCATTGAATTTTCGGGGATGCAATGTAGACCATAATTTTCTTAGATTCTATAACTACGTAGCCTAACTTATAATATAATTATGTCTCGATCTTTGCACAAGTATGTCTTAATGACTTATTGCAACAAAATTTCCTTCATGCATTTCATTAAATTATATTAATTTTTTCAATATTCTTATCTATTGAAACAATTTCTTACCCTAGCATATTTGCTGCATATATTATCATATATTAATGATTTGTTTTAATAAAACCATTTGTTTCAGGTTGTAGAAGTTTTCTTAAGAAAAGTGAGTTTCTGAACGGAAAATCTGAACGCAAAGGCGAAACCATATGAAATTGGAATATGGAGCTATCTTATGCATCGTCTTGAGATCATTACAAAATCTACATTTCTGTGATTGTAAAGTACTTTTTGTAAAGTGAAGAAGTTACTAATATTTAGCCAGATACTTAGAAGACTCAATATATTTGATTAATATGGGTATGCGAGAAAACAAACTGGTCGTCCTGGGAGCTGGAGGAGTTGGGAAAACTTCCCTGGTGGTTCAATATCTAGAAGGATTTTTCTCTACCACTTATAAGCCAACAGTTGAAGATTACTATAGACATACGATAAAAATGCCAGGTGAGTTATTGGCTTAAAATAAATCCACATTTGCAGTGAAATATATTAAAAAAATATATGATTCACACGCTGCATATTTCAAATTGCAGGTAATGTAATAAATGGTTCAAGTACTAAAGTAAAATTATGACACCATTATTAAATTTAGTAATAACCTTCTTTAATCACTCTTGTTGCAGTAGTAGGGTAGTTCACATCCCTTATTGTACATGTTTTCAAATACAAGGAATCTTGCATTTGCTTATTTTGAAACTTTTTTTATCTTAGATGAATTTCAGTAAAAATGCTTTAAATGCTTTCTGATCATAATTTAAAAATTACTGTACAATATGAACTGTAATTTTTCTAATTTGCTTTTACACTAAATCGGTCTTGTGTATTCTGATTTCATATACACAAAAGTTCACTCCACAAAAAGATGTAAATTAGCTAATGAGAAGAAGATAGGAACTGATGTACATAAAATACGAAAATTGTAGCTTACATGCGCTTCAGTTTGCAATGAAATGAATTGTTGCTGTGATTAGTTTTTCCCGCGACTTGATGCCAGGTTAACGTTTCAAAGAAATTTCAGGCACTAAGTAAAAATTTATAAATTTACGATTGTTTCTGATAGCCAAGCGCAAGACAAGTGTAGACATTCGTATCCAAATCATTCTTTCTACTATGAATTTTATTAATTTGTACATAGCGAAAAAAAATGGATAGTTGTATATCTTCCGTTTCTGGGCCGATTCACGAAATTCAAATTGCAGTTTTCATGTCTCCAAAGTGCGACTTAGGATATCTATTAGATTTATATTTAGCACATGTATTTTAGATGCGATTATCCCATGATGGCCAAAAAAGCTTTATAAATATTATTACAGTTTTCTACATCTTATTTGTGTGAATTTAGATTTTCAGTATTAACTATATGAGAGTAGCATTTTCCTTTTTACGATCAAATATAAATGAAATCATCAAAAAACATCAAGCTCGAATTTCTCATTAAAGGTATTCTTATTATTATTGTTAATTAATCCCTTAATAAACGTACTGCTGTTTTTGTAGTGCATATTATTTTATTTTACATTCAAAATTATTATCATAAAATATTTTACACAGTCAGTTATAGGTAAATAAACAACTTTTAAACTTATCGTTTTCTTTGTGTGCCGCCAAATTTTGAAATCATTAAAAGTGTACGGCGAAAAAAAAAGTTGAGAATCACTGTTGTAATTTCCAAGCCAGAAAGCCGTTTTTAGTATTAAAAGAGGTATTTTATCCCATTCCTCTTGAACAGTTTTCCAGAGTCCAAAGACTGTTGTAGGACATATCAGCGTTTGGACAATTCGCTTTTTTAAAGTCCCAAAGCGCAAAAATCTGTGGAGATAAATCATTTGATAGGGATATGAGTAAAGGGTATGGCTTTGCCGATACTTTAAACAGCCAGCGCTACATCTCCGAGTTGTTGGAGCTAGTTGTCCTTCCTTAACTTCAGGGCTTGCCCCCAGCCATATTTCAACAGGATAATGCGCAACCACACGTGGCACGCATTGTCCAAGGGTTCTTCGTCAATCGCCAGATTGAACTGCTTCTTTGGCCGGCTCGCTCTCCGGATCTTTCGCCGATAGAAAACATGTGGTCCATGGTTGCTGAACGATTGACCCAGATTACATCCCAAGCTTCCACACCAGATTACCTTTGGCAACGTGTGGAAGCTGCTTGGTCTGTAACCCAGGAACACATCCAAAGTCTCTTTGAATCAATGCTGAGGCATGTGGCAGTGGTGATCTACAACAATGGCAATTACTCTGGCTACTATTTCTGGTAGGAACCACACTTCACAGAAGTTTATAAATTTAATAATTTGATACTTAGTGAACATGTTATCTACTAACTAAATTTTGTTGTGATATCTCTTGTCTTTCTTGGTGTTGCAATTTGGGTGGCCAGCAGTGTACTTTCCTTAGATTCTTTGAAACATATTCTAAGACTTTTTCCTTCACTTCCGTGCTAATAAATAGATCTTGTTTTATTGTGGTCATTTAAAGATACCCAAGATTCATCTATTATGGCAATATCTTCCCATTTTTTGTCCGAATAATTGTTTCTCATAGAAAATTCTCCAGCGCGTTTATTTTCGACGATATCTCGGCGAGAAAGACGAGGCACATTACGTTTTTTTCCCTTTTTAATATTCAAATCAGCATTAATCAGTTGGTTTACATTTGACACTGAGCATTTTAAAGATTATTCAACTGTTCTTTGACTTCGTAGTTTTCATTCTAACACTAAAATTCGTACCTTTGCAACATTTGAAATATTGCGTTTTTATCTTGGATATGCATTTTGGACAATATTTCTCTTTGAAGCAGAACTTTCAATTTTGTTTCCTATCTCATTAACAGTATTGTCTATCTTTTCTTTAGATCCCAAAAAATCATGGATTCACAGCACATTTCAATAAATAAGTATAAATAATTTTCTTCGGAAAGAGCACAAACATAATCTTCTGTCCATTGCTTTTTTAAAAGCGCCATTTTGTATGAAAACACAATCGTCAAATAAATGACGATAATTTACACTTTGGAAACTATAATTGCTGGTAAAATAATTTTTTCCAAGCAAACTATATTTTTTATAGCAAAGTAAAAGCGCCTAAAAAATCTGCGAATAGCCCTATATAACAATATTACTGAAGAATTGAAAATATACAGAAGTAAAGATAATAAAAATATTAGAGTAATTCTTAAATTCGTAAACATTTTGATGCCCACCGGAAAATGCTAAAAAAAAAACGTGAATGCGTAATAATGAGACCAAATTTTTTTTCAGATTATATATAAATTCCTCTAACTCAGGATTTTCCAAAATTTTATACTTCTTCACCTGGTTGTTTTAATATTTTTCCTTCGTGACCTAATAAAAATATTTATGGGTTATTGGTAAATTAAGCAAATTTTAATTATTAATGTTTTTCCATTATTGTAAAAGTAACGTAATTAAATACAAAAATTGTTAAAAATAAAAAAGCGTTACTATAAGATTGTGTATTTATCATTAACCAGAACTTTCAGGTCTACAAGAAAAAATGACAACTTTATTCTTGTCGATTTATGTATTTTTTTTAAAAAAACGAACAGTGTCGAGATTGCAATTCCACCTTTGTAAGATGTAACAAAAGGCATTAAAACTTAATTACATTTTGCGCCAAAACCGGATACTCTTAATGGTATTTTGCCGAAATTGCCTTTAAGCGCCGTATCACTAGATAGCTCAATTATGGATTCAATTTCTGAAATTCTGTCTCTGATTCTATATTAATTGTCAAAGGATTTCATATCCATGCTTTTTTTACTATGAATTGGAAATTAATTGAGAAAAGGAGGAGAATGTTCTTTCATATTTCTCTGCAATTCCATGAGATGTTCCTTGATAGCAACTGAAATTAATATTGTCTTCTTTTTGCACTTGAGGTTCTGCATACAGAGCTCTATCATTTCAGGTTCCACCTTTTCTTGCACTTTAAAATTAGTTACAATGTTGCTCCTTAACGAAAGCTTTAAATTATTTAAAAAATCTGATGTGTACACCACATGAGTTCCTTGTACGTAATATTAAATTGTACTCATTTTGCTGCATTTCATTTAAACTTATTTCTTTGAATTTCATTAGAGATATATTTCTTATTCAATTAATTCCTCGCTTCGCGACAAGGAAAAAAATACATAAAAACCTCAAAATATCTTTATTAAAAATTGAAAAATGTAGAAAAATATAAAACACAAATACAGTTAAAATAATTTAAAGAACAATTTTTACAATTAAAATTAGAGTTTCTACGCAAAAACAAGCAATTCGGCCAGCGGGCAAAAAGGCGGATTTTTCGGTGCACAAAACTGAAAGCTTACTTTTGGTCACACTCGGCAGAAAGGCACTGAAGGCTTAGAAAGTGACTTAACTTGTTGTGGATGCTATGCTGAGTCAATATCTGGGATAATTTAATAAATTAGTGATAATTCCAGAATGGATTAAGCATGATTTAATTCGCAATAATAAAAGAAAACGTTATCTTTGTTGTTGCGAAGTTTAGCTTCTCTAGATTGGCAACAAATCCACTATTCTGCTAAGTTTCAAATGTAAACAAATAGGGCTGCTTTAGTAAAAAATAGGCTTAGCTGCACCTGAGCAACTTTTAAATTGTTGATAATTGTACAGCTATTGCATTCAGGTTAACTAAAGGCACAAAAACATTACCTGGAAGACAAGAACAACGTAATTCAATCATTTTGAAAGCAGAAAAGGCACAATTTATCAACATATAAGAATAAAAAACTGAGCTCACAGAACTGAGTAACAAGGTTTGTATATATATGTATTTAAAGAAACTGAGATCATTGAGCAGAGTAACAGAGTGTATATATATATATATATATATATGTGTGTGTGTGTGTGTGTTTATATACTTTTGGTGTGGGCAATTGCTACCAAAATGGAAGGTGCACAACTGTATGCTACGGCAGTCCTATATACAAAGTTTCAACATTCTAAGGCTACTCGTTTTTGAGGAGTTATGCGAGATATATGCATTCATACATACGCACGTACGTAGGTATGTATGTACAGACGCTACGAAAAATCTTTTCTGAATCCATTCCAGATCCGTTTTATAATTCGTGCGGGGAAAAGCGTCCTTTATTCTTTCCTTACGTACATATGTCACGCAAAAACATTGTTCAAATGGTTTCGAGAATGGTCGAAGTGGATATTTTCGTTGAAATATGATACCTGAAATTTTTCGCGATTATAATACTTCCTTTACAAGGAATTAAAAATAAAAAAATATCACAAAAGTAAGATAACTTCAACAAACAATCAACGTCACTAGGATTAGCTTTAAATTCATATATAGCACCTGTAGCATTGGAAGATGCCGGTTAAAAACATTAAAACTTATTTCATTTCAAAGTCTCTGCAAAACATTTCTTCTGGATAACTATCGTACTTCGCAGGGTAAAAGAAGATATTTATGTTCGTTGCCCATCTCTTTACGTAGTGCACTGAATAAGCTGATATTTAAGCGACGGTATTTTATAAGATTTATAAATTTTATGCTCTTTTGCATAACAGTTTGAAAAGCAAAGGCATTTTTTATAGCCAAGGCTTCTCTGTGTATGATGCAATGCAATCATACACATTCAAGTGCACATTGTGCCCACCCCCTTATTTTTGAAAAATCCTGCCCATATACCTGCCATTGGGCGAGCACCATCGCTGCTAGAACCCATGCATTTTCTGACAAAACACATTAAACAGACATTTTCTGATTATGTTTGCACTTTTATCGACTTTAAGAGGAAAAAAATGTTGCACTGTTTTAAGCAAACTACAGCGGTTTCTTCGATAGTAATCTTCTATTTATAGGATTCTACTATCTTCTATTTATAGGCTTCACTGTGTTATTGGATAGAGATAACTGTCTGGTTTTGCTGTTCTTTATTACATATAGGAAATTGCAACATTTTCATTGCAGGAACTATTAACTTCTTTGCTATCATATGAGGATATTCAATATCAGCAGTTAAAAGGAAATTTCATAAAAAAACTAGATTTACAGGAAAACCTCTGAGAGATATATTCGAAATCGTAATGTGTTTGCTACCTATTAATTCTTTATTCTTATTTATTTAGAAATCTGTCAACTTGTTACTGTAATTCAGATATTTTCATTTGCCCTTAATTTATTAAGGGCAAATGGAAATATGGCTTATATTTTGCAGGTTTCATGGTTTCATTTGGTATGACCGTATAAAAATAACGCACAACCGTTTTTTATACTACCTTTTATAAAACTAAATTTTATATAATCCTCAGAATACTGTAGATTCCACGATGTTTTCTTCTTTTTTGTCTGTGTAGAGAGCAACACCTCATGCGGTCATTTGTTAGTGTCGCTTGGCTGAATATCTAGGGTCATAAATAAAACTTGTAGCTGTATGGACACTATTCGATTCTTTATTAGATGTAAGAGAACATTGTTTTGCTGTTGTTTTATTAATCATTTATCCATTGATAGTTAGATATGATATGATATTATAATTAGACTATCATTTCGATTGAATTCATTAAATTTCTGAATCATAAACCGGAAATTTAACTATGACATCTCAGAAGCGATTTTTACCCTTTTTCACTTTCGCGTGCATTTTACAAAATGCCCTACTGATTACACAGCCAACTAATGGCGGATGAAAAGCACGCCGTAACAAGCAGTTTCGTGTGTTTCCAAATATACAACCTCTGAGTTTCTGCTACGATGTATCATTTACAGCGAAGTCCCGTTATTCGGCTTTCGGTTGTCGTGTAAACTATCTTCATAGTAGAAATTACACTCCTTCTCAAAAAACAAGCAACAAAGTCAATACACGGGATAAAACAAAAACTATCTAATAGATAAGCGTGAAATTGATCCAAGAGGTTGGTGAGGCATTACTATACCACATAGCAAACAACAAAGCAAATACATGAAAAAAACACACGTATTACGACCACCATGTCGCAAAGTTCCAAATGGAAGGGATTAATGTGTAATGGAAACATCACGTTAATAATAATAATGACATCGAAAGGCTGTTCGGAACTACCAAGAATCGCGTAAGATTTGGTGTGGTCATGTGTTGCAATTACAGCACATACACGTAAGCCTTCTCCTCGGTAATGATCACTTTCGACGATGTTTGGATCCCGATAGTGTGTCTCTCGCCATACCATTGCCCTTCGGGAATCGTTCTGGATGTTAACAAGAGACTCATCCATAAAGAATAGATGGTCCCACTGTTCTGGTGTCCAAGTGTCCCACTGTTCTGGTGTTCACGGTTCCAATTGAACCTCGTTCTGACAGACGGGGGGGGGGCAAAAATACAAACCACAGGTCGTCGGGCGTACAGTCTACCTTGATGAAGTTGACGCCACATAGTTTGGTGGGATATGAGCCATCCTCAAGCAGCAGAGAGAGGAGACGCCAGCTGTTGTCCTGATAGTGTCTTGCACCTAGCAACAGGAAGCGACCGCCTCCCGTTTTGGTAATCCTCCGCCGTTAAGACCCACGCCTTCTAAAGGGGTTTTGAACCATTTTGCAACAATTCCACAGCCTGCCGATGACATTACCATGCGCAATCAGCTCTCTTGCAATATCAAATTCTCTTGCACTAGCTTGCAACGTGCCATGGTCCTCCAATGCTTTTCATCTTACAAATGTTGTCTTCGGCTCATGCTTTCCGCTTTAGCAATCTCGGATTACACGAAACAATTTTTGCTTGCGAGCTGACCTTTTAGGTGCTTCATGCCCCCTTTTAATTTGTTGTGGTGTGACTGCAGTATTGCGGTTTATGCTAATTTTTGTTGCTTATTTGCATTCAGAAATGCAACCTCTACCTCATATTAAAATTCATGTTTTAATTCCCCTTTTTACATTCCTACCTTTTCTTTTAGCGTTTGTTGTTTATTTTTTGAGCACGTGTCTATAATTTTTATTTTTAATAAGAAGAAAAACAAAATTATTAGGACTTCATTGTTTGATTGAAGGTAACTATATTTTTCTTATTGCTTTTATGCGAATCGCAATTCTGACAATAGTAACTCTAGCCATTATGCTGAGCGAGACATTAATACTTCGTATTTATACGAACAATATGTAAAACTTTAAAAGAAGATAGCATCATTTATTTCCGTAGCCAATTACAATCCATTTCTGATCTCTTATACAATTTTTACACAGTGCATCGTAATCGACTTGTTATTTTTCAATGAAGTAATTTTTCAGTTTAAAGCTCTTGCACAATGCAAGACAATTATGTACAGTTATTGCATAAAACAGATTCTTTATTATAAACATATATTGGACTTTCTTTTTTTGTTCAAAACGTTTGCTTCAACAACATTAGTCTTCAATTGCTTCGAGTTATCGAATATTTCCGGTTATCAGACCATCCTTTTAGAACCGCTCATGTCGAATTATTTTAAATCTGCATGTTGTTTAAAAAACATCAAAAAGAAAAGTTGTAATGGAAAAATTAATCAAAAAATCTATCCTGTGGCATCAAACTTACCATAGGTGTTACAAACTAAGATAGTTGGAAGAAGGTATGAAACACTGCCAAAGATAGCTAGTTTTATTAACATTGTTACGAAATGCCCATCTGCGGTTAGATAGCTTCCCGGCAAAGCGGTGAGGATCGTTAGAAAGTGGTAGGAAAAGACAAGTCTGCCACACTTGGCGCGAAATCGCCCATTTGACGACATTTCTGCTACAAAATTACCAGTATACCATAGATGGAGCGAGAACATTCTAGAACCCATTATTAGCGGCTTTCTCGAAATATACTTATTGGGTAGGTTAAAGCTATATATATCCTGCCGTTAAAGAGAAAGAGAGAGAGTAGTGTAGTGTAGTTTGTCTTGAGTTTAGAGATTCGCTTGAGAGCGATCGACCGAGTCGGGAGCTGTACTTTGATGCTTTGCTGCGAAGTTCTCTTCACCGTCAGCCTGAAGGCTATGTTGCTTGCTGATTGTTTCAGCGTGTTCATCGTAGTTTTTCGTTGACTGTAAATGTGTCTTTGGAACTGTCTTGTGTAATACTGGAGAATAAATCGTGTTTTGATTCTGCATGAAGTGTTATCATCAATTACTCCAAATCCAGAACTCGTAGGACGCAACAATATCTATACATATTTGCAAATATTCCTTCTACAATAGACAAATATTAATTCCAGCTTTCCATTTGTTGAATTTCGCAGCTTAAGAAACAATCCTTAAGACACTATTTATATGATTTCTAAAAACAATGTTTCTGCTTCGGAAAGGTTTGGTTTAAATAAAAAATTTGAAAATTTTTTATGGGAAATTTATCACTCTCGTATGTTTGAAAAGGTAATTGAAAACTTATATGAGCTGTGTAAAACTTGTCATATTTGCAGTTCAGTTGCAAAATTTGCAAATTTGTTATGAACCTTGTATAGAAAAAATGCACAACATAAAATAATTTCATCCAAAACATATATTGAATGAATATATTATATATAGTTTTAGTGCAAACAATCTTAAGCCATCTTCCTATCATTCGCCACTGCAACATGTTTTGAGCAGAGTAACTTGGTTTTCTTGAGCAGAAAGAGATTCTTATCATATCACAACCATTGTATTTGCAAAATTTCTCACCATCTTATCCTTTTGTTCTCTCTTGTAAGAATGTTTTTAGGAGACCAACGTTTTCAGAGAATTCAAACTACGAGTACGTATAATACGAGACATTAGTGTAGACAGACAACGAAAACGCTTTCTTTCAGTATTTTGAAAAATGTTGAGCAAATATGGGCGTTTCATTGAACTTTCTTTTAAAGGTGATTAGGAAATAAATTTGTTTCATTTTAAGTAAGATTAGGAAATGAAACCTTACCAACATTTTATGCGAATTGTTTTTAGCATAGGAGTACTACGGAAGCGCTTTGTCATCTTAAAAGATTTAATACCCATAAAGCAGCGTTTCTCAGCCTGTGGTCCTCAAAGCCTGCCATTGTGGTCCTCCTAGATTTCCAAAAAGAACAAAAATTAATCTCAACAGCTCATAACACACTATAGCTGAAATTCTTAGAGTAAGTATTAAACATGATGGCTGACTATCATCCTTTCTTTCGAGACTGGCATTTTTTGAAATTTACTACCATGCGGCGGGCAGCACAGAGATAAATATATGGTGTTTGCGGTCTCTACAAGTCACTGCTCTCAAGCCTTTGCGATGTGTCACACTACATGCTTTTGACATCGCAGAGAGATAACTAGTGTCAGGAGATTGTAACGTTCTGCACCGTGTCTGTCGTCAAAGCGATTTCAGAAAGCATAACGAACCAATGATCTGATTTTTCCTCTGATATCATTCTAGATATAACGAATCAGAGGATGTAAAATGTTACTGTAAAATTAAGGAGGCGTAATTGACTCAGTTTGAGGATTTTCGCCATCGGTCTAACACACGAAGAAAGCTCCTGAACTCTCGACTGTAGAGACCTACAATGCTCTTGAGGTGTCGACTAGAGAGACCTTGCAACAAAAAAGGGATTTAAACACGATGACTGCAGTTCTTCTTACCAGTACACCAGAACAGAAAACTGCTATTCAAGAATCAGCAGGATGATCCATCTTATTAATGCAAGTACTAACATTTATTTAATATATAGTTAAGAAGGTTATCCAAATACTAATATCATTTAAATATTAAAAACAAATGCAAATTTTTGTCTATTAACTTAATTAATAAACATCAATATAAAATTTAAGGAATTTTAATAAATAGTATTTTAAGTATACTGGTAGTTATGATATGCTAAAAAAGTTGCTTTCCACGGGGACTAGAGTAAGGCGGTCCGCAAATCATTTTAATTAATGAAAAAGGTCCCTATTTGAAAAAGTTGGAGAAATAAGCATAAGGATCAACACTTTAACTGAAATATTCTTTACAGAAAGTCCATGTATAAGTTTGAATGTTGGATATTTTAACTGAGTGGTACCAAGTAACCAACTAAATGATTAAAAGCTATCATAAGCTGTAAACCTAGGTTTTTTGACACATCACTTATACAGTCACCATAGTCTATAATGAAGGTACAAGAGATATATAGGGCCATACATTCTCTTTAAAACACTCTTCGTATGCAAATTTCGGTATCTACTTTTTAAGTCTTTGCCACAGTTTTAGTGAATTTTTACAGACGAAACAGAACGTAAACAAATAATATAATTGCACAAAAAATACCTAATATATATATATGCATATTATTGCATGCATATTTTAGGTTTCAATTAGGTATTTATTCCCCCTCCCACAAAAAAATAAACCTATTTATAAGCTAGTTTTTTTCCCCTCTCATTCCAGTGCAAATTGTTTGGCGATTGCATTAAGAATCAGATTTATATTATTCCTTTTACCTATTTTGCTGCGAAATGCTATATTTCTACAGAAATTTTAGAACAATTTCTCATATTTCAGTCAAATCTAAAAAACGGATGTTTTAAAACAGAAAATATCAGGTTATGCGTATAAAAATGTTTGGAAGTGGGAGTTCAACAAAAAGAAAGCGTAGAAAAATGGCGATATTGCTTGTTACAGCTGAAGAATTGTTATGCGCGTAGTTGCCAGATTTTAATGCATTCTGAAAATTTGGCTACTTCTACCGAAGTGGCCCACCACCGGCCGAGCGGTAAAGTTCCTGAACATTGGTACTTCAGACGGAGGTTCTAACGCCGCCTAACGGCTGCATTGCGTTTTCGTGTTTTTCCCCATGTGTTAATACTAGACAGTTTTTCTTGAAAGTTCTCCACAAAGGCATCCCTCCCTTCCGTGTAGTGCCTTAGGGCGGAACACTTAAATAATAATCTAGTAAAGTGGTTGCGCGATACGCAGGCACCCAAATTTATTCTGAAAAAAAAGCTGCATCTATTTTCATAATTCAGTTTCCGAAACACATATTGCCAAATTTCACAATATCTGTTCTAAACAGCCATTTCCAATATCAACTTAATGTAAGAATACAAAAATTAAATAAATGTATGCTTTAAAGAATAGATTATGTTTCCCCAGATTAAATATGTTTATTATAAATACTTAAGTAAAAATTTCCAAAAATGGTTCAATATAGCATGGAAATGTAGAAACATATTTACAGTTCCGTACCTTCTTTTTTTACGTCCTTGTGCGAAGTAAAGGAAGTATTGCAATGGCGAAACATTTCGGGTATCTATTTCAACTAAAACAGCCATTCTGACCGCTCTCAGGAAAAACACATATACTTTTGACTACTTTACGGGATTTTTTTTAAGAGTATAATCTCTAAGGGGACTGTTTATAGTGTTAACATAAATAAACACTAAACATGAAACCCTCAATTATCTCAGAAAATTAAGAAATAAAAAATAAAAATTAATAAATACCTAGGAAAAATCTGAAAGCTTTCAGATTTTATATTACGCCCGAAGAGGCTTTTTGAACGTTTTGTATGTTACCTTTATTTATCAAATATCATGTTATTCCCACTTAAACCATAAAATGCAATTCAACAGTAATATGACAAAATAATTTAAAACAACATATCTTTAGAATTTACGATACACAGTCTTGCGCGCTGAAGATAAAAATTATTTTTTTCGTACAGTGTTGCCATTACTAGCTTTTAAATCATTGAGTTTGTTAATGAAAAATTCGTTTAAGTTTTACAAAACATGAAACAGGTAATAAAACAAATTGCAGATTCCAAATTTGGGCTTCTAGATGCCCATCTTCGAGTGGAGGACTGCGTTATTTAAAGTTTGATGTCTCTTAAGTACCGTTGTTTTTTCTCAGTACGAGCAAAATGCACACATTCATGAAGATTCTGAATTATTTAATTTCTTTAAATATATTGCAGGGCTCTATTATTTGGTGCCAACAATTTGAAAATAGTGAACCAACGCAAAATGCCAAAACGAAATTAATAGCCCTTCGGGGCAAATTGACCCTTTGGGTTAAAATCTTAAGCGGTTTAATGTTTCATAAAAGCACGTGATTAGTGACGTGATTTAAAATAGGTTTATGGGTGACTGACGTCCAAGTAGCGCATCTGACTCTTTATAATGGTTGGTACATTTGTGAGGTTGCGTAATACTTACTGCAATTTAAACTCAAAACACATTTATTATAATTATGGGAAGCTCTTTACATGTATGTGTATATATAACTCAGGGATAGCATAGAACAGTTATTGAAGTGAATTATAGTCCTCGTGGCTTGAGGAGCCTGCTAACGAGGGTCTCTCTGCTTGAGTGTTCAAGAGCATTTTGGGTCTCTCTAGTCAAGAATTCAGGAGCGATCTGACGTGTTGTTCCGACGGAAAAAATCTTCAGACTGAATTAGCCACGCCTCGTTAATTTTTCAGTAGTATTTTACGTCCTGTGATTCGTTATATGTGGAACGATATCGGAGGAAAAACAAGATCGTTGTTTCGTCAGCCCTTCAAAATACATGAAGGGTATTTGCCCGAAGATAGGGATATCTTCGTGCTGAACATTTTAAGGAAACCTGACTTGTATTCACATTACTATGGCGAAAACTTCTTTACGATCAGTCCGTTAAATCGGATTGGAAAAAAAGAGTTCAACTAGCAATGTTCAGCTGTTTTACCGCTCTGCTGTGATTGTGGACCTGATGATCTAAGTAACACGGAAATTGCGAAATTCGATTTTTTAATGGACGCTAACAATGGACATAAAAAGTAGCCTTCGAGAGTTTTGAGTTTATTTATGGTTTTCTAGATTGCTATTGCAAAGTTTTGAATGATGAAAAAATTGCGACTTTCAAATTTCGAATCTTATTTTAGATTTGACATTTTTGGCAAATATAGTGTTGCTTTTCTGTACGGGTTCGTGGATTTGGAGTGATTAACAACGACACTTGATGAAGTATCAACACAATTTATTAGCAAGTATGACTCAGAACAGCTCTAAGAGCACATTTACAGACGTCAAAAACTACGACAAGCCCCCTGAAACGACCAACGACACAGCCTTCAGGCTATAACGGTGGAGGCAACTTCACCGCAAAGCACTAGAGTACGTTTCCCGACTCGGTTCTGTTGTTCTCGGAACTCTACGTACTCTTGAGACTCCAGCCTTCAGGTTATCAGGTTATAATGGTGAAGACAGCTTCAAGGCAAAGCACCAGAGTACAACTCTCGAGTCTGTTCGGTCGTTTTCGAAACTCAACGTACTCTCGAGACTCTCCACGCTACAACTCGTGAGACTAGACTGACGATCAACTCGCTAGGCGAAGCACTGGCTACTCCGCGTGCAGGCAGGCTTTATATAGCGTTTGGGCTGCCTTGGAAAACATTCTGGTACCAAATCGGTAAGAATTCGTTCTAGAAGGTTCTCCATCCGTGTATGACATAATGCCAATTTTTTCGCCAAACGGACGATTTCTCGCCAAATATGGTAACCCTACCCTCCCTTTCCATTTTCTGGCAGACCTAAACCCGTTTTACGAGGAAGCTATTTTACCGCGGCTGGGCATTTCCTAACAATAATTTCAAGAATCGACATCCATGGCAAATTTAAATGAGTGAAAATGTTTTTTTTTATTTCTAAATCTTTATTTCGCAAGAAATTAAAACAAATATTGTTCATAAGGTTTGAAGAAATTAAAATGAGAAAGATATTTATTAACATAGAAACTAATACAGATATATTTATGGAAAGTTAAATGTCACAGGCAGCTGTAATTTAAAGTAAATCAAGTTTAATCTTTTACTCGCAAAGCAAGAACGTTTTGCGAACACTTTTAAATTTATTCAAGTCAGCTTAATTAAAATGTTTCACAGATAATTTTTTCTTTCATCTCAATCTGTCATAACAGAAATAAGAAGGCTATAATTAAATGTAAATGTTTTAAGTGAGGGAGGGAGGAAGAAAAATTCTCTAGACTGAAGATTGAGTAAATAATAAGTACTTTTTCCGTTAAATAAAAACGGTGCTTTAAACGACGAAAATGAAAATACTGAATATTAGACTTACATTTTAAAATAGAAATAAACTGAAATTTTTAAGTTAAGATTTTTGAAAGATTTATTTAAAAAATATTGATATTTTAAGAGTTAAAAATATGTTTGATTATTACAAAATGAAAATAATTTATTTTAGAACACATAAATATTTTTAAGATTATGTTAAATAGTGATGTCTTCTAATCACTTTGATGTAATTTTAGGAAATTTTCTTCCGATTAAAATCGAGATTATTTATTAGAAAGGTGAAATGCAAGAAAATTATGTTGCATTAGTCTGGTAGTAAGCTTTATCTTAAATTGCAATTCGTGTTTTTAAAATTTAGTATTCAGAACTAAGATTTGCCAGCAATGAATTTAAATAATTTAGGTAAGATTTTCAGTTACCTAAATATTTATTTAATCGATAAATTATTAAAGGCTCACATTTGTTAATAATCTCGAAAAGAACTTCTTTGACGTGTACACTGCGGAAAAAAAATTGGGACAGTTCGTTTTTCATCTCTCGAAAGCGCGACTTAAGACTTGGATTTTTATATAGTATTGTTCTAATATAGGTATTTTGAAACAAAATCGGACTTTTTCCGAAATGACATGCCAATGTTTTTCCATATTTCGATTCTACTTCTCAAATTATGCCACACTGCCAAGTTTTGTAAAAATCGCACGAACAGTCTTAAAAAATTAGCTCTCAAAATTTTATCTCCTCAATGTTAATTGAATTTGGTATATATTTTTAAATCTCTCTTTTTTATTAAACTTACTTGATTCTTTGTTTCATAGTTCGAAATTTAGGTTAATTCCAAATAAAATTCGCCAATTTTTTATGATTTATTTTTTAAATTTGTATTTTTAATAATTTTTATAAATTTTTTGAAAACCATTTTGTATTATAACCTGTAAAAGTTTTGCCATCATCTTAAAGTAGATGTATTTGTAAGCATACCTGCAAAAAATTAGAGTTTATTATTCAAAATTTCCTAAGATATAAGTCAATTTACATTTTCCGGCGTTTTGAAATTTGACGTAGTTATTAATAAGCGTTAGCAACAAAAATGTGGTTTACGCATTCTGTTAAAATTATTTGAAAGTATTAACGATGACGTTTCTTTTCCGCTCGTGGACAATGAAAAAAAGGAAAGGAAAATAGGTTGCTATAAATTTAGAAGTTAGTTAAGTGAATTTTTCCTGGCACAAACTAAAAAAAAAAAATCCGCCAAGATAAATTTTTTAATTTTCGCATAAATTTCTCACCAGAAATTACAAAATTTAATACCTGGGCATAATTTGAGTCGTAGAATCGAAATATGGAAAAAAATGGGCATGTCATTCCAGAAAAAGTTCGATTTTGAGTCAAAATACCTGTGTTAGGACAGTGCTATGTATATATAAATCTAACATATATCGTAAGTCACGCTTTCGAGACATAAAAAACGAAAATATCCATTTCGACCTTTCTCGAATCTATATGAAAGGTATTTTTGCTTTAAGTCTATGTCTATGGACATAATAAAAGTCTCATTTTCCCAAAACGGATTAAAAATAGATTTAAATTGGATTCAGAACAGATATTTTCGTGATGTCTGTTCGTACGTAGGTATGTATCTCACACAACTCAAAAACGATTAGCCTCAGAACGTTGAAATTTTGCATATGGAGACTGCTATAACATGTCGTTGTTCACCCACAAAAAGTATATATATATATATATATCCACGCTCTTACTCGGCTCGGTGAGCTCGGTTTTTTATGCTTATATGTTGCTTAATTGTGCATTTTTTGCTCTAAGAGTAATTGAATTATGTTGTTCTTCCGTTTCTGCTAAGATTTTTATTGCTTCAGTTAATCTGCATGGAAGAGTTGTAGAATTATCAACAATTTAAAAGTTTTTTAAGTTCGGCTAAGCCTAATGGTGCAGCTACTTGTTTACATTTGAAACTTAGCAGAACAGTGACTTTAGTCAGCCTTTTTGACAAGTGGATCCAAAAGTAATCTTTCAGTTTTGTGCGCTGAAAAATCTGCCTTCTTGCCCGCTGGCCGAATTGCTTGTTTTTGAGTAGAAACTCTAATTTTAATTACAAAAATTGTTTTTTTTAACTGTATTCGGTTTTATGTTTTACTGTATTTTTCAATTTTTAATGACGATATTTTGAGTTTTTATGAATTTTTGCCTTGCCGAGAAGTAAGAACTGAAGTAATTGAATGAGAAATATATCTCTGATGAAATTCAAGGAAATAAGTTTAAATGAAATGCAGCAAAAATGCCTATAATTTAATATTACGTACAAGGAAGTCACGTGATGTACACATCAGATTTTTTAAGTTCCGAGATTTGGTACCTTGGCAAGATGCTAACTTCGTGCGCAGAAATTTGAGTAGAATAAAAGCTTTTAACATGTTTTTCAGAAATTAGTGGAAAACTCTCCAGCGGAAGCGGATGCTGAAATGTATGAAGGTGCGTTTGATTATATATGCCTACATGTGTATATGTATACACACACATACATTCTTACTTACATATATACATGCCTACAAGAACACATACATGCATAAATAGTACATACATTTCTGAACCCGCTCCTGACAACAAAGCAATACCAAAAAATATGACAATACTTTTCTTTTCTAACGCTTGGCTTTTAGGTATTAAGCAGCTCACTTTAAATACAATATTTTCTGTTTCCTTATTTTAGTTGAGGAGATTAATTTTTAATGATGAGTCTGTCGTAAGCGGTTACTAAAAATTCTTTCATTTGCGAAACTAAAATCTGAATTCTGAAATCAGCTTACGATTTTTTCTAAATTTTCCAGTTTTCGTAACCTGTTGAAAGTTTAATAGTTAGCTGTTCTAAACGATAGATTGTAAATTGAATTTTCCAGATTTTATTTTTTATTTTTAGACGAAAAGAGCTATTCGTCCGGGAATGTCATTTTGCGTCGAATCACTATAAATCCGTCGCTTCCCTTTTCACTCGTGTCTTTTGCCATTTGGCGGAATGAAAGATATTTCATTCAAAGATATTTATTAATAAAGATGAAAGAATCTTTTAAACTGAAGCTGTCTGTTGTGATTTAATAAACTGAGCTATCTGAAAACGATAGATGCAGGTCTTAAGAATATTTGTTTCTTACTTTTAAATCGGATTGATTTAAATAATAAAAATGCATTTAATTCGCGATCTAGATAATTAAAAAATATTTAATATTTTTATAGAATGACGGTACATATTTGTAGCAGAAAAGAGAAGTTAGTCCCGAATGGGATATTAGTCTCGAAACGGCAATTTGCGTTATAAGTAATATAAACGAAATTAAAGTGACATAAACGAAATATCACTTTTGAAAGTGTTTTCACCAAATATTATCGCCCTGTATTATATTTAAAGAAATTAAGTAATGAAGAATCTTCATTAATGTATGCATTTTTGTCCTATAACGGAAAACCAACGTTACGTAGAACCATCAGATTTTAAATAACGTAGTCCTCCACCCGAACATGGACATCTGGAAGACCAAAGTTTAAATTTTGAATTTTTTTATTAGCTATTTCGTAATTTGTAAAACATTAACGAATTGTTGATTAACAAACTCAACGATGTCAAAGCGAGCAGTGGCAACACGGTATGGAAAAAAATTTGGCCAGCTCGAGAGTCTGTCTATCGGAAGCTCTGGAGATATGCTGTTTTCAAATATTTTGTGATTTTGCTGTTGAATAGAATTTTTTATGTGGAGTAAGTGCCAAGATCGTGATATTTAATAAATAAAGTTAACACAAGAACTATTAATAACAAAAAAAAAGTTGTGTAAAGACATCGTAGTAAGAAAATCGAACATTGATATGATGAGCTGAGAAAAGGCTGAAAAAATTTGAGAATTGTATGCCGACACTTAACACTACAACAGGAATTTTAAACGTATTTTGGTAGGCTGCTTTAAAAATTTTTGTAATTTCACAGTTGAATTGTATATGGCGTAAGAGCGATGGAAATGATGCTAAATAATACAACTAAAATGAAAAAAAAGAAAAGAAGAGAAAATGAATTAGTGCGAATAAGTGTAACAGCAAATTGGCAGACAGCGAGCTCAGCGAGAGCTTAAAAAAAACTTAATAAATCTTTTGGGCAACTGTAAAAATCTGAAACTTTTCATATATATATTTTTTATTTATTTCATGTTTTGTAAAACTTTAATGAATTTTTATTACCAAACTTAACGATCTGAAAGCGAGCAGTGGCAACATTGTACAGAATAAAATATTTTTATCTGCAGCGCACGAAACTGTCTATTGGAAATTCTAAAGATATGCTGGTTTTAAATATTTTGTAATTTTGATGTTGAGTTGATTTTTATGTGGCGTAAGTGGGGAGAACATAATATTTAATATATAAAGTTAACACAAAAAGCGTTAATAATAAAAAAAGACAAAAAAATGTTTTGTAAGTCATTTTGATAGAAAAACTGAACAGCTTGTAGCGAAAATTGTTCTTTTTTCCTTTCACCTGACCACATCGAGTCTCAATGGGTAAGACGTAGGATTCGGAAACCAAAGGTCCCAGTTCGAAACCATCCAAAGCAAGTTGCCTTTTTTTTTTTTTTTTTTTGTTTAAATTTCCTTTCTGTTAATTTTGCTTCCTTTATGTTTCATGTATTGGAACATTTTCTCTATTTTTCTAGAATGCTCCAGCTCGTTCATCATGTGCATATAAGGAGATACTCACTCCGTTTAAATAATAAAGTCTTGAATCCAGACTTGAAAACATCCCTCTTCATTTGTATAATCATTTCATTTATGCGATAATATGATAGACTGAAAAAAAAAATCTGAAAGCTTTCAGATTTTACATTACGCCCAAAAGGGCGTTTTTGTCTTTTATATATACATACACGTTTCTAAAGCATTCGGGCTAAAAGTATTTAAAAAGAGTCTGTTTTTATAATTTCCTATAGACAGTCTTGCGCACTTCGGGCAAAAATATGTTTTTCCGTACAGTGTTGCAATTGATGGCTTTGAAATCGCTGAATTTGTTAGTCAAGAATTCGTTAAAGTTTTACAGAATATGAGATACAAAATAGAAAAAATTCGAAATTCGTAATTCGGGCTTCTTTGTGTCCACGTTCGGGTGGAAGAATACGTTATTCAAAATTTGATGGCTCTACGAACCGTTGTTTTTTCGCAGTGCGTAAAACATGCATACATTCATGCAATTTCTTCATTATTTAATTTCTTTAAATATAACGCAGAGCGATAATATTTGGTGGCTACAATTTGAAAAAAGATTCAGACTTTTATAGTGATTAAACGCAAAATTCCCTTATGAGACTAACAGCTATTTTGGGCTAAAATGATAAAGAGGTATGTCAGCACTGTTGTATTCTATATGGCGTAAGTGGGAATAAACCGATGCTTAATAATAAAGCTAAAAAGACAATACAAAAATGGGCTAGCAGAGGTAAATGCAATAGCGAAATGGTGTTAGGCTGCAGTCTCAGCGAGAGGAAAAAAAGTTAAAAAACTGCTTTGTTCGACCATTAAAATCTGAAACCTTTCAGATTTTTTCCTCTTGTTTTTCTTTCTTTATTTTTATTTCTCAGATATATATATCTTATATATATAAACTTATATATATATAAGTTTATGCAAATACTTATGATCAGAATATAACATATATATCATTTGATTCGATTTTACTGGCTTTTAATTTCTGCAAATCGATGAGATCGATAAAGCATTATTTTATGCATGTTGAATAACAGGGCATTTTTATATCTAGCACGCATGCTTGCATAGAATACAAATGCTTTCATAACCTTAAAAATTCCAAATCACTTATTTTCATGGTATTCATTTGTTTGATTATTAATAAATACATGTTTTAATCAAGGAACATCAAAATGTACATTAGCATTAGATACAGAAATCATAATCAAACATTGAAAATTATTGTACTTCACAGGAATATTAAAAAAGTGTTTATAAACTGCTTACGTTTGAAAACCTGGGTGTTATCAGAAAGATTTACCTTAGAGTAAACTGAAAAACCTGGATTCCAGAATGAGTCAGGTCAGCAAAGTTATCGTTTCTTTCTAACGCTTCTTTACTCCCGTACACTGCTTTTCAATATACGTAATGCAAGCTGACAGCTGCATTTGCTCCCCTCTTTGAATCACTGAAAGTGGATTTCCACAAGCTTACGTGAAACCCCCTACATCAGCTGTAATGGAATAAAATAAATTGATAGAAACTGAAGACCAAATGGAGAAGCTGAATCAAATAATTTACTCACGAGCCGAATTTGTTAGAAAATTTTAGATAATTAATATAATGTTGGAAATAATTACAATTGTCAGAGACAGATATTAGAAAAGCGTGCTTTTATAATAGGAAGTGTATATTTACATGTACACAACGAAAAAAAAAAGGGGGAGGGATCAGTTCTATATCTTTCGTTCTACTGGGCCGATTGACGAAATTCAACTTGCGTTTTTCATGTCTCGAAAGCGCGACGTTGGATATATATTAGATTTATCTATAGCGTTATTCTAACATAGGTATTTTGACATAAAATGTGTCTTTTTCTGAAATGTCATGCCAGTTGTTTTTCATATTTCGATTCTACGACTCAAATTAACCTAAATATTAAATCTTGTAAAATTTGGTGCGACATTTAAGGAGAAATTCAAAAATTTATCTTGGCGTATTTTTTTTTCATTTTGCGCAAAGAATAATTTACTTGGCGAACTTCTTAATTCATGGCGACTTAATTTTCCTTTCCTTTTTTGCATTGCAGATGAGCGGGAAAAAAGTCATCATTCATACTTTAAAATAACTTATCGAAGTGCGTAAACCACATTTGACGTTATTATCCCTCAAAAAAAAAGATGCCAAATTTCAAAATGCACGATTATGTAATTTCATGTATATCTTAGAAAACTTGGAATAAAAGAACTTTAATATTTTGCAGGTTTGCCTAGAAATACATCTACTTTAAGAGGATCTTAAACATTTTATAGCTTATAATACAAAACATGTTTCGAAAAATTTATAAAAAATAGTTAAAAATACAGATTTTAAAAGTAAATCATAAGAATGTGCGAATTATATTTGAATTAAGTCTAAATTTGGAATTCTGGGAGAAGGAAACAAGTAAGTTTAAGAAAAAAAAATATTAATAAATATAAATAAAAGGTCAATTAACATTAAGGAGCTAAAATTTTGAGAGCTAATTTTTTAAAAACTATAAGGTACATCTCCCACCTTCTTAGTTTGCCTTCGTGGTGTAATGGTCAGCACACTGAGCCGGTATTTCAGAGATCCGTGGTTCGATTCCCGGCGAAGGCAATGCATATTTTTCATGGTTCCTGCTTCCAAAAATGCCTAATGTCTCTACAGTGGCGCCCGAACTAAAAGGGTTGTGGATGATGACTCTCCACACCCAGGATTTGGCGACTAGGTCCCCTAAAACCCTAGTCGCCCTTTAAAAAGGGGAGTATATAAGGTACATCTCCCACCTTCTTAGTGTGCCTTCGTGGTGTAATGGTCAGCACACTGAGCCGGTATTTCAGAAATCCGTGGTTCGATTCCCGGCGAAGGCAATGCATATTTTTCATGGTTCCTGCTTCCAAAAATGCCTAATGTCTCTACAAAACTACTCTTGCGAGTTTTACAAAATTTGGCAGTTTGACATAATTTGAGTCGTAGAGTTGAAATATGAAAAAAAACTGGCTTCAGAAAAGTCCGATTTTGTGTCAAAACACCTATGTTAGAATAATGTTAAATATGAATCTAATATATATATATTAAGTCGCGCTTTTGAGACATGAAAAACGCAAGTTGAATTTCGTGAATCGGCCCAGTAGAACAAGAGATCTAGAACTGTCTCCTCCTTTTTTATTAAGCAATATACGTTAAGTTCCTTAATGTTTAGTAAGTGTGGTTACCCCACCCGTGGTTGATTTGAGGTGCCGGAAAAAGCAAAGTATAATTCATGCTAATGCCGGCAAAGTATCAAAGTATTTAAATACATTGAGTAAGAAATCGAGCAACATAAATGGCGTGATCGACTATTTACAACTAATTCCATTGCCGTTACAGTTTGGTCAAGGACGATCACATTGGAGTTCCGTCTTTCTTTTATCAGTATTTATTGTTTGTCGTTTTCCGCTGTTGATATTAATGTTTCTGTGTGTGCTTGACTAGGCCGTCGCTTACTCGCAGAGGTACCCTTACTTCAGGCTGGGAAACGCTGACCGTAGATAGACAAACTGGATTCAAAAACCATACTGACAATTGGTTAGGTAACCTCAGAGGAATAAAATGTGCTTAGTAAGCTGACCATGATATTATAACATGCCGATGCCCCAAATTAATAAATATCGAAAATCTTTCAGACCGGCGACTACTTAAAATATTTCTGACTTAATCTACACTCATGTCCATAAATTAAGGATAATGCAAAATCAGGCAAAGGAAGAGTTAGAAGCAAAACAAATTTGACTTATTTGTGAAGGTTATTTATTAAACAAAAGATAAAGAGCAAAAAAAGATGCTATTTGTTTGATATTATTAAAAAAATTAACGATTTTTCCTTCCTGGAGCAAATTACAAAAAAAAACCTATTTACAAAAAACCAATATTACATGGTTGGTATGATTGATAATACATTGTATGTCTTCCAGACGATGCAATGCAGTCCGTACAACGCCTAGGCATGCTGAGTATCAAATTATCGATCTGATCTTGGGGGATATTACACCACTCAAAAAGCAATGCTCTGCGAAGTTCCTGTAGACATGTAGGAGGAGGTTGACGGGCTGCAACTCGTCGGCCAAGCATGTCCCACAAGTGCTCTACTGGATTCAAGTCCGGTGAGAATGCTGGCCAGTCCATACGGGTGATATCCTCCGATTGAAGGCATTCGCTTACGATGTTTTCACGGTGAGGACGAGCGTTGTCATCCATAAACACAAATTGTGCGCCCATGGCTCCCCGAAACAAACGTACATGTTGTTCCAGAATGACGTCCCTATAGATTTGGCTTGTCATGGTTCCAATTTGAACATGCAGGTCAGTTCTGGAACACAGAATAATTCCATCCCAAACGAGCACTCCCGCACCACCGTAACGGTGCCGTTCAATGATGTTTTCTTGGTGGTAACAGGTATCTGGAGCTCTCCATATGAAAGTCCGGCGAGAATCAGACTGCAAGCTAAACCTGGACTCGTTGGAAAACATCACACAAACAAACTGCTGCGGAGTCCACAATGCATGCTCTCTACTCCAGGCTAACCGCAGGCGCCAGTGAGTTGTAGTAAGTGGAACGCGTCTGACAGGTCTACGAGCATATAGACCAATCTGCCCTAAGCGTCTGTACACGGTCTGCCTTGAAATTGTCGTACTAGTGGCTGAAAAAAGCTGACGAGACAGGTCTGAGGCTGTGCTCCGCCTGTTTCTTTTGGCAGTAACTGCCAAATACCGGTCCTAATTCGGCGTTGTAACTCTGGGGTCACCTGTGCTGTAACGTCTACTCACATTACCATCATCTTGGAATCCTTGCCAAAGTCTGGAGATGACACTCTGCACAATTCCAAGTTCGTCTGATACTTACAGTTGGGCACGCCCACATTCCAGACGGCCGATAATTCTACCACGTAAAAAATCATCCAAATGCTACCTTTGTGTCATAACTATTCGGTTATTGTACTGAAATGCTTATAAAGCGCCTGCGATACAATTTTACTTCTTTGCCTGTATTTCTTATATATCACTCTCTTACACTCTCGTCACTGTGACGTACCATCGGTGTCATTTGGTTACTTCCTGAAATTTGCATATGGTTCTTGAAGATGTGTGTAGTGATTTTACAGGTGATATATTTATTTTAGAGTTCGATTTCCGCGTGACTCCGAATTATCCTTAATTTATGGACATGAGTGTATTAAGTAAGATCATCAGCATATAAAAGTATTTAAAAATTAATTTAGTTGTCTTTTTTACAAAATATTCAGAATAAATACTTAACATTTGTATATAAAGATTACAAGAGGTGAGATTACATTGAGGAAACAAAAGTCATGGGATAGCAATATGCAAATATACAGATTGCAGTAGTATCGCGTACAAAGTGTATAAATGGACAGTGCATTGTCAGGACTTTCATTTGTATTCAGGTTATTTATGTAAAAAGGTTTCTGACGTGATTATGGTAACACGACGGAAATTAATAGGCTTTGAACACGGGATGGTAGTTGGACCTAGACGAATGGGATTTCCATTTCGGAAAATCGTGAGAGAATTCGATATCCCGAGAACCATAGTGTCAACGGTGTGACGAGAATACCTAATTCCAGGCGTAACTTCTCATCATGGACAATGCAGTGGCCTACCGCATGCACTTAATGACCGAGACCGGCGACGTGTGAATAGAGTTGTCGGTGTTTACAGATAAGCAACACTGCTTGAAATAACCGCATATATCAATATGGGACGTACGACGGAGGTGTTTGGTAGGACAGTGCGGCGAAATTAGCTTTAGTTTCCTATGGCAGCAGAAGACCGAGTCGAGTGCCTTTAATAACAGAAAGACATCGCCTGCAGCGCCTCTTGTGGGCAAGTGACCAAATCGGTTGGACTCTAGACGGATGGAAAACTGTGGCTTGGTCAGATGAGTCCCGATTTCACTTGCTGAGTTGATGGTAGGGTTCAACTGTGGCGGAGATCCCACGAAGCTATGGGCCCAAGTTGTCAAAATGGAGCTATGGTGGTGGATTCATAAGGGTATGGGCTGCTTCTTCATGGCATGGCCTGGGTCCTCTTGTCCAGATGAACAGATTATTGACTGAAAATAGTTGTTCAGCTAGCTGGAGATCACTTCATGGACTCAGTACCCAAAAAATGACGGAATTTTTATGAATGACAATGCGCCATGTCACCGGGCGAATGATTCTTCGATTCACCGGGCGAATTCTGATTCGGGCGAATGAATGGTGTGAATAACACTCTGGACAATTTCAGAGAATGATGCACCGGAAATACTTTTGCAATTATGGACGTCTATAGAAGCCACATGGCTCAATATTTCTGCAGGGAACTTCGAACGACTTGCTGAGTCCATGCTGAGTTGCTGCACTCGCGTAGCAAAAGGAGGTCCAGCACGATATTAGGAAGTTTCTTTTTGATTTCTCTTTCTTTTATAAATTAAATACTAATAACTTATTATTTTAACTAAATCTACACAGATAAAAACTTCAATTAGAACAATAAATTAAGTAGCAATAGAAATGAAACGGAGCAAACGGAGCAATAGAAATGAAAGGCATTATGTAAATGCAATTACAATTTCTAAATTAAAACTGAAACGCAATAAGAGTTTGCAGAAACTCCTTTAAATGACAAAAAGGTATATATATCTTAAATACCTAATTTCTTATTTATAAAAATTTCATAATTAATAAATGATAATGTATTCTGGATAAGCATTTCAAGGCAAACTGTCAAAGTGGGAAATCTCATTATTGGATATAGAGATATTCATAACATTCAGCCAAGGATTGGAAAGAATGTTTGAAGCAACGGTATTGACAGCTATCAGATTGCTACGTAAGTCATATTAGCATGAGCATATACGGTTTGTGTTGCTAAGTTCGAGTAATTCAGTAACAAAGAATTAAGCAAAGCTGATATCCATCTTGAATAGTTCACTTCATGATTACTGGATGGCTCAGCGAAAGATACGAAATATCGAAACCCAAAATATTATCGTAGAGGCGCTATTATATTGAGATGAAGTTGGCTAAACGTTCACGTCAGTGGAACTGGAGCATAACCTGGAAGTCTGCACATGCATATTTCTTTTTTCCTTTCCACTGACGGCGGGGCAGCCGATCTACTGGAGTAGCTAGCATATCGGCCAGGTGGCCCACGCCAACGCAATTAACTTTGCTACAAAGTTCCAGGTCTATATTTGGCGGAAGGGCAAGTAGCATGTTGTGCTTTAGTCCTTTTCAAAAGTCCACAAAAACACTCTGGTGTGTTTCTTCCAAAGATGAGTGCTTTGATGAGTGCTGAGAGATGCAAAGAAGAATGTTGGACAAGTTAGTGGTTCAGGGATGGAATAAAGGTGCAATGCGAGTAAGGAGAACAATTTTAGTGTTCACACGTACGGAGCTAGAGATGGATAGATGCAACTTAAATACTGCTAATAGGCTTCTACAATGCGAATAGTCTATGAGTTCTGTAGATAATTACGATATAGGTAAAGGTATGACTTAGTTACATGGATATACAATCAGCTGCGTAATATTTTAAGTGTGACTTTGAACATTTAACAGAGTTACTGATACAGAAAGATGAAATAACACATTTACAAAGGATATATGCACAATTATTCAAGGTTAAATTAGAGTACATGACATTAATTTAAAAGAAAATTAATATATACTTATTAAAAAATTAAAAACGCTTGAAATAGTCACCTGACAAAAGAATGAGAAGGGAACGGCTAGCTTAAATAAGATACATTAAACCCAAGTACAGAATACGTAGAAGCTCTGTTGGCGAGGAGGATGGCAGCTGAAAGTTATTCCAGCCTGTTTGAGATATTATGTGAAATACTGACGCATAGCGATTTGTTCAAGAAACTTCAACCTATGCACGAATATACTCACCAGCTGGGTTCCTAAGATGATGTTTTGCAGTCTGTCTTCAAACAAACACATAGTGATAGAGTCAAGCATCTCACATTTCTGCGTATTTTAACTTTTGAAACTTGTCCTTAAGATACAGAAATTTGCAACTTTGGTGTACACGTATTTTCTACTTCTGCGGCTTCTTATTTAAATAATAAAAATTTCATTCCGTTCCTATGAACCGAATTGATGTGTTAAATTCCAGTAATTCTTCTTATTATTATCTGGTTCTTTTTGCGTTAGCAAAAAGCAATATGGTAGTTAAATTTTAATTGGATATAAGTAGATTAGTCATTTTGTTTTACGCAAGCAAAAATCGTATCTTTGTTTAATATTTTCACGAAAAAATACCTTTTTCTTTAAAATATTTTTCTTTTAAGAAATGAAAGTGTTTTATTTTTACTGTAGTTGAAATAAAACACAATAAATAAGGGTGATGAGGACATCACATGACTTCCTTGTGCGGCCTATTAATTATACATATTTTATCTGCACTTCATTTAAATTTGCTTCCTCGAATTTTTTCATTAGATATATTTCTCGTTCAATCAATTCAATTCTCACTTTGCAACAAGGCAAAAATAAAAAAAAAATCAAAACTCCTTAATCAAAAATAATAAAGTGACAAGTGACAAGTGACGGAGGACGTGACCACTACCCCTTTACTAACAAGTTAATTAGTATAGGGTCACGCCCACCCTAAATAATAAAATGCAGAAAAACTTAAAACGCCAAGTACAATTAAAAACACTTTTTACAAATAAAACTGAAGTTTGTACGCGAAACAAGCAATTCGGCCAACGGACAAGAAGACCAAATTTTTGGTGCACAAAATTAGAAGTTAACTTTTGGTTCCACTGGGCAAAAAGACAAAGAATTTGGTGCACCAACTGACTTAATTCACTCTTTTACTAATTGTTTCAAATGTGAACAAATGACGGCCTCGTTAGGTCTAGCTGTACTAAAACTATTAAATTGTTGATAATTATACAACTTTTGGCCGCAGATTAGCTTATAAGGTATTTATCCCGCCTTCTTCGCATGCCTTCGTGGTGTAGTGGTCTGCATGCTCGACGCGTAACCGAGAGGTCCATGGTTCGATTCCCGGCGAAGGCGTTGCTCAATTTCTTCATCTTCCAGCTTGAAAAAATACCTAATAACTCTACACTGGCGCCCGAACTAAAAAGGTGGTGGATGATGATTCTCCATCACCGCGATTTGGCGATTAGGTCCCCAAAACCCCAGTCGCCCTTTAAAAGGGGGAGTATATAAGGTATTTCTCCCGCCTTCTTCGCATGCCTTCGTGGTGTAGTTGCCTGCATGCTCGACGCGTAACCGAGAGGTCCGTGGTTCGATTCCCGGTGAAGGCGTTGCTCATTTTTCATGTCTCCTGCTTCGAAATAACCTAATGTCTCTACAAGCTAAAGGAATAAAAACCTTAGTCGGAACATAAGAACAACATAATTCAAACACTTTCAAAACAAAAAATGCAAAAATTAACCAACATATACAAATTAAAATACACACTCACCGAGCCGGGTGATAGAGTGATATATATATATATATATATATGCGCGTTTGGTGAGGCATTTTGCAGCAAAAACGGGCGGTGCACAACTACATGTTACAACAGTCCCATGCACAAATGTTCCACTTCCTACGACTAATCGTTTTTGAGTTATGCCAGATCCATGCATACGTACGGACGTCACGACCTACTTGACGTAACCATATAGAAGCAATTTTAATGCGGGTAAATTAATGCACTATGTATAGACTTTTAAATTAAAAATGTAACTTCTGACGGAAAACATAATGGACACGAAACAGTTTCTTCAAGAACACAAATAAGAAATAACTTGCATGGCACATCAATGAAAGAAACTTATTTTGTATGGAATTGCTTCATTCCCTGTGCGTGCTTTTGAGATGTAAGTGGTTAGCTCATTGTGCGAGTATGTTGAATCTCTGTAGCTTAAATCCTATCTAAATACAGTCTATTCTTCACCGCATCGATAAGCCCAACAAATCACTGTAATGGCAAAAATTAATGTACCTAAAGAAAGGAGAGGTGTATGGAGCAATTAAGTCAAATGAGAGCCAACTATCACTTGGTGGATTTAATTAAAATGCATTCGAAATAATTAGTTTTGCAATAAATATCTTTACCAATTATTTCTCGTTATTAAATATTTGGGGGAGGGATGCGTGCTACAAAAATGTGTTTCAGGCTGCCAATCCGATAAAAAAAGCTCGAATAAAATTATTGGAAACAGACGGCATAGGTCATTTCTTTTCAAGATGCAATTTAATATTTCTTTCGGGCGAAACTTTTCTCGTGCCTGCTCAACTGCTTATTCATACCCGAATGGTTTTACTTCTGTCATATTCTCATAAACTGTGACGCAAACAGTCAGGACTGGAATTTTTCATTTATTTTATGCATTTGGAGTTGAATTAAAATCGCGCTCTGCTAGTTTTTAATTAAAGGCTATGCTGTTATATTTTCAAACCTAGCGAACAAAAAAATTTCAGTAAAAATTGTTATGGTGATGTCATCTTATCTGACTATTACTTAATGCTTTAATATGAATCATCATTAAGTCGAGTTAGTTAAAATACTTAAGAATATCGTGTAATATTCAGAATGTTTTGCGTTTACCAATGCTGAGTGATGTTCGTTCGTAGCCTTTCATGCTGTTAATACTAGTATTTAACGTCACTTAACAACGTATTGATGGTTTCGAGCAAGCATTTTTTTCTGCATGTTTAGTAATTAACAAGTGAGAGCTTCTTCTAGGTCCAATAGACCCACCCGATTAATCAAACCTCTTTCAAAGCACGCGTTGTCGAGCACGCGTTGTTGTTGCACTTCAAAGTTGTCGAGATTCAGTGTAAGCGCATCCAAGGTCACCATCTACATGTTCCAGAAGTTTTTCTCCGGGGATTTGATTAGATTTGATTAGATTTTTTAGTCTTGTTTTCGATCGGATCGGATCTTTCAGATCCAGCTCGTTTATTTGCACTGCTGTTATATAGATGATTTCAAATAGTATAGCAAACGCAAACATTCCGCGCAATTCATAGCACAAGGAAGAAATGTTGCAAAAATTATTAGAAAATATATCAACTGGCGAAGAATCTATTGAAAAAAAATGAGGATGGAAGTGATCACGAATTTTTAGTTTGCATGATACTGATTCAGAAACTGATATAAACTGTGAAACTGAATATGAGAATGACATAACACTGCTTTATTAAACTAAAACTGAACTTACTGGCGCAACAGCCCTAGTGGGCTACGGCCAGCAGTGCCCTTTTTCTTCTTTCTTGACCTTTGGGTCCCGGACTGCATCAGCATATGCCTTGGACAAGTGATCACCTCGTCGCAGGACCCCCCCCCCGGTGTTTAGTCCCCAAACGAGCTTGGTACTCATTTTATCGACCCACTTAAGGGATGAAAGACTGAGTCAACCTTGCCCAGTCCGGGGATTGAACCCCGGACCTGTGGCGTAGCTTAGCAGCACGCTAGGCACTTCGCCATCGGGCGGTCAAAATTGCTTTATTGGAAGAAGAAAATATAGGAAACGAAAAAAAAAGATGTAGTGTTCATCCATTGAAAAAGCTCAGAAAAGAAATCGCGCTGCGCTGAACGTAAAAAAAAATATTTGTGTTTCGAACACGGGACAACACTTTGTTCAATGTGCTGCTAACTTTAGTTTTTGCATTTTTTCTCTGCGTCTATAGTGCCACAGTCTGTTACAGTCTCCCACCTTCATAATATTCGTAGCATACATCAAGATCTCACATAAAGCTGCTCACTCAGCCTTCAAGCGCTCCATTATATTGCCTCAGATTGAAAGCTTGCTGCTTGCAAGCCTAAATTACAAGGAATTCCTTGCTTTAGAAGCCAGCGCCCGACTGTAAATCACACTGGAATAACATTCTACGATGTCTGCAAACTAAACGAACTTTAAAATGTAATTTATACGCTATGGACAACATGAACTTTAAGTACGCTATCAATAAATGGACTTATAAGAACTCTACGATTCTTTCTCTCCTTGAAATATACTTAATCTACTAATGTTATCATTCTCCTGTGCTGAACTCATAGACTATCTCCAATTTTCAGCTCAACTTTAAATATAATGTCAAAATTGTATAAAGTATTTCTCCCGTCTTCTTAGCATGCCTTCGCGGTGTAGTAGTCAGCACACTCGGCGCGTATTCGAGAGGTCCGAGGTTCGAGAACCGGCGCGGGCGTTGCTCATTTTTCACATCTCCTGCTTTCAAAATATCCTAATGACTCTACAACTGATACTGAAATCTAACCTGCAACTGCTACATTTTTTAAGATCTAAATAGACGGTTGCAGTGACAGAATCATATTGCAGAGGAGAGGAGCTCCAGAGCGCACAGAAGGGGCTCTGCCCGCTGTGGAAGTGAGCCCCTCGCGGTCGGTTTCCGAGTGGAGCCTGTGTGTGCCCCGGAGGTTTTACTTTTGAAAAGTAGTGAGGCGAAGCAACACCTATGAGTGCATAGGCGAAGCTTTGGTGCTCCGTCCACTTTTCGCTGCCATGTGCTAGTGCAGAAAATAGAGAATCTATGCAGAGTTAAAAGTATACTACTTTTTTTTCCTATGCTAAAATATAATGTGTTTTTTTTTTGTTCCTTTAAGAAATTATATTTCATAAAAGCACTTGGAAAAATTAAAATTTATCAATATCGCAAATGAAATAGTTACTTCAAATTTCAAGTCATTAAACTAGAGAGCAATACACAATAACCTTAGCAACCAGATTTACTTTATTGCTTCAAACTGTTTGCTGTTTCCCACGTTTCCAGTTCTTAATAAAATTGAAGCATCAGTGCGTAATAAGTCCGTCTGGGGAATTTCTGCATACTTGTTGTTGTAAGCAATTATTTTGCTTCTCTACTCACAACTGACGTCAAAACATTCTGCTCTAAAATCGTTCCGTTTCAGTTTCACGGCCTCACAATAATTCATGGCAAAGATCAGTTTCAGTATAGACGACGGCAAATGCAAACGCTCGTATTACACCAGTCACTTACTCCTATACATATTCAGCGTCATCTTGGCTAATGATATAAGTTTAGGCATGTGACTCTTATTATTTCCTCATACGAAGTAAAGGAAGTATTGTAATCTCAAAAAATTTCAGGTATCATATTTCAAAGAAAATATCCACTTTAACCACTGTCGAAACCATTTGAACGATATTTTTACATGACATCTGCATGGAGAGATAAAAGACTGCTTTTGCCAAAAAGGATTGTAAATCGGACTTAAAATGGATTCAGAGGAGATTTTTTTTTCTTGACATCTTAGCGTACTATGTATCTCGCATAATTCAAGAACAAGTAACCGTAGACCGCTGAAATTTTGTATATGGGGTTCCTATAACATGTAGTTGTGCACCTCCTCTTTTTCGTTGCAATCGGCTGCATCCATTGTATATAAGTATATATATTCCCACTCTGTTACCTGTGTTGGTGAGCTTAGATTTATTATTCTTATGCGTTGGTAAATAGTGCATTTTTCGCTTTAAAAGTGATTGAATTATGTGTTTTTTTATGTTCCAGTTAAGGTTTTTATACCTTTTAGCTAATCTGCATGCAATAGGTGAAGAATTATCAACAATTTAAAAGTTTAAGTATTGACCTTAGCCTAACGAACCGCCATTTGTTTGCATTTGAAATTCAGTAGAAAAGTGAATTAAGTCAGTCTCTGCATTTTCAATGTCTTTTTGCCGAGTGGGATCAAAAGTAAACTTTCAGTTTTGTGCACCGAAAAACCTGCCTTCTTGCCCTCTGGCCTAATTGCTAATTTTTTTTCCGGAAGGAACTCTAAGTTTAATTGTAAAAATTGCTTTTTTAACTTTTTTATATGTATTTGGTGTTTTGCTATTTTTTGTATTTTGTATTGAGGATGTTTTGAGTTTTTGTGTATTTTTGCTTTGCTCCGAAATGAGAACTGAATTAATTAAAAGAGAAATATATCTCTAACGAAATTCTAGGAAATAAGTTGAAATGAAATAAAGCGAAAAATGTGTATAATTTAATAGGTGATACAAGAAAGTCACTTGGTGTCCATATCAGATTTTTTTAAATGAAAGAGAGAAATTTCAAATTTATTAATAATTTATTAAAATTTCAAATTAAATTTATTAATTTCAAATTTATTGTCCATTTCTCCTGCATTATACAATAACGCACTAGTATTTAATTCAAATCTGTAATCATAATTCTGTTTTATTCTGTATGCTTGTACTCTATCTTATGTTCTTCTAATTAAAGAAATTTCTCGCGCACTCTAAGTGATTAATACATTTGTTTTGAGAAAAAGTTTTATTCATAGAAGCTTCCAAGTTCCTCGTATGATTTTAAAAAAGTGAATCACTTCCCATTAAGACCTCTAGATCTCAGGTTTTTATCCTTGAAGGCTACGGAGATACAATTAATTTCCATTATGTTCAATTTACAAATATTTTTTCATCAAGACATCTTTAATGAAACATTTTTCAAATGGAGAATAGAAACTGTCCCAATTTTTAGAATTTTTCCGGAATTCATCTGTTTTCCACTGTCTCAGCAGCCTTTCGAATTTATTGATTTTTCATTTTATTCTTCAACTACTGAAGCAGAACGAAAAAAGAGAACAGGAAGTTGAAAGAAATGAAAAATTGTTTTTCTTGATAAATGTTCAATTTTTGTTTTTTTGACTTACAGGATTGAAAGCGATAAGATTTTGTTCAAGTTGTTATGCATGTCAGGGGACAAATTGCCTTATAATTAATCATAAGTTGAACTTTTGAACATTGTTTTAGCTGCTAGTAGCTTTATTTAAAATCAGAGCCATAGTAGATATTATTATATTAAATGCTGGTTGCTTATCAACACCTTTGGTCATAAAATTAAAATTAAATATTAATTTTTGCATTACAAATATAAATGGATACCGTTATTTTTGCAAACATGTTACTTTCATCTTAATTCAGATCTGCATATTACATTTCTTCTACCTGCCTTATCCAGAACGCAAACTGGTTTCAGTTTAACCCTTGATTGTTATACGCATATATGCGTTCAAACAAAGCCAGCGGTGTGGCCTATAGGCGCATATGTACGTCCGGTGCAAGCCATCGGTGTAGACTATTGACGCAAATGCGCGCTCGACAAAGGTTTTGCCTGTTTGCTACTATTTTCCTGTGTATATTCGGAAATTATTTCGATCGTATATGTCTAACACTCGCAGAAACCTCATACCTCGTTCGTTGCTTAGCAACGAGAAAAAATGAAGTCTCGTTTATTTGGCCAATCATTCTGTGGCCGCATGCCGCTCATGCAAAGCGCTTCAACTTAGTTTGCAGTTAAAGGGTTTTAAACTACAAGCAAAATTGCTGGATAGAGAGAAAGTTGTGTCAGCTACCGACTGCAGATAATTAGCAATGAGGAGTAGCAGCCTGCGTAACCGACTTGTGGTTTAGGACTGAAGTCTGAATCCGTTACAGCGCAGGATTAGATGCCTCATTTCTATAGCCGAGCTAACAAGTGAAATTAAATTTTCTTTGTTGCTTT
Organism: Stegodyphus mimosarum; assembly: GCA_000611955.2. Taxonomy (NCBI): domain Eukaryota; kingdom Metazoa; phylum Arthropoda; class Arachnida; order Araneae; family Eresidae; genus Stegodyphus; species Stegodyphus mimosarum. The sequence goes on along the minus strand of KK119362.1, from coordinate 92,169 downwards.
AAATGCTCAATTTCCTGAAACTCTGCAAGTCCGCAGCACCCTGCATGGTTGCTATTAATTACTTATTTTAAGTTGTAAACCATAAGAAAGAGTCTAATGAATCTTTGGGGTTAAACGTAATTTTTAGCTATAAAACTGATGTTCTGTTTAGTTCTTCGAAGCAAAAAGCGTTAAACAAGTACAAATAGATAAATAATTGCGTTTAACTTACAAATGAAACAGCTGGTTGATACTGTGCTTTCGTTCAATAGCATGCATAATTGTAAGTACCCACAACTGTTAGAAAGACTTAGGAACAGTTCAATAGCTCGTAAAACATTTCGAGGTAATATCAGAAGAAATATTTATAAGCCCGAAGAGGCAACATAACCAAGGCCCAATTAATATCGCTCAGCGCTATAGGCGCAGAGATTTTTCAGACTGCTGTACTCGATTTCCTTGCTTTTGTAAAGAAAAATATTTTATAAAAATGTTATGGAAACTTGGGCCTTAATAAAGCCTACTCTTTAAGCCAGAACAGTACTTATCTAGTCGACAATCAGGCCTTAATTATAATAAATGCAATAACAATAAGGGCTTTGTTTGAGGAAAAGTCCGTGAGATAAATAAGGGGTCTATGACTTTACACCAACGAAATAATTCGAGTTCAGTGCATTATCAGAGAGAAGCCGAAATACTTAGTGCTAATATAGTCTTTGGGCTACAAGTGCTTGTCCTTGGATTAAACATTCAACTATTTATCTATCTGAGAACTTTAGTTACAGTCGTTCACCGTTTATTTAGGAACTTGGGCTCAGGAGGAAATTAGAACCTTTCACGTTGTCCTGATGAAAGTGGAGTCTTTAATTTTGTCCTGATGAAACTGGATCCTTCCGTGAATATCTTGATCAACTTGGCACGAGAACTGCCTGCATTCCTACGGGAACAATAGGGATATAGAAACGAAGTAGACTCATCAGGAAATGTCTATGGCCGGCATCGAAGGTCCTCGACGGCAACTGAAATAAGCCTTCCTGTAAAAGTAGATCATCACATTGATCTGTCTGACATTACCTATGTTGCTCGCGCTTATAAGTAAATCTTTCTGACGTCAGTTTCAAATCCATGGCAAATATTAATGAATACAAATTACCAACAATTAGGAAACTGAATCAAAGAAGGAAAACGGGGTATTTCGTGGATCTGTGGAGAGAAATGAGAGGTTATTTAGGAAATAACGGAAGATACAAGAAGGAGCTGATTATGGAAGGACACTAGGCACGAAACAAGAAGCACTTGAGGAACTTTTATGAGAAATGCCTGGAGGAGAAGGACGGCATTTTCCTTGAATAAAGTAAAGAACATCTTTTAAAGAAAAAATGTCAAGAATATCTGTCAGAAGGCATATCGGATACACCTATGGAAGGCAACTAGTAAACAACAGCAACTCCTGTATTTCAAGGGCATTTGTTTTTATATGTATAAATGCAATAACTATTATTTTAAAATCTAAAAAAAGAAGTCTTTGACTTGTACGAAACATTGGGAAAATATTTATCGCAAAAATACCAGTAACTATGTTACAAATGACAGAATTCCAATATAATCGTGTTTCCTTCGTCAAGTAGCCCATAATTTTCTGTTTTGCCAAGCAGAAGTAGCAGTGCGTTTTTTGCAATATTCCCTACTTTAACATTTTCATTCAAAATCATTTATATTGTAAGGATTATTTTAATTTTCTATCAGTTATCTTTTATATTAGAACCCTTTGCTTTAAATTCTCGTTTTCCACATACAACTCCCTACTAGAATGAGTTTTTAGTATCGCGTTGCATGTAAATGAGATAGGAAGAGTATATAAAGAAAGTTTTGCTTACTTCAGCAGAAGAGCTTAAGAGTCCTTAATGGCATGTGTTTGCCCTCAGGCTACCTCATTGTTAAGTTCGATACGCTTGGCCCTATTGTACGTGCCTGCTCATAGTAGCCGGCTAATTTAATTAAAGGCCAACTAAGTTTAACTGTGTTAACAACTAAGTTAACTTCGGCTCAATCAGTTTAGTTTGGCATTACATTAGTTTCATATTTTTTTATCTTGAGTTTAAAGCCCAAGTGGAGGCTTTTCTGTAAGCCCGAGAAGGGGCTGACTATTATTATTTCTTTGAATGAATAAAAGGGTATTTTAACCCTTTTCTGAACTTTGTCGTTTACACACTTGGACTCAGCTACTACATAGTTCAATAAGTTTCACTAAGTTCAGAATAAACAAAGTAGTTAGGAACATTACAATATGCATACTGAAACAAAAATACATACACTGATATTTTTATTACTATTTTCTGTTCATTATTTCCTCGAACGTAAACAAAAAAAATCAGTTTGGGATCGAGATTAAAATTACATCTTTCGCACGAATAAAAGGAATATAAATGAGAATGTCTCCCATTTTCTATTATTAAATTTAAGAAATCTAGTATTAAAGAAACAAAAAATATAGAATGATTTATCATTATCTCAAAAAATCGTATTTTGTGAAGTACCGTGCTTCGTTTATTTAATTTCTGAGAAAAGAAAAACGCAACCTTTTCGTTTGTTGTGTTCCATTTTATCATAAAATCATTTACTTTTACGTGTCTCCATGAAGTCCAAATTCCAATTCTTCTCAAAAATAAAGCAAGTAAAAGAACATTCCAAAGGAGGATTTATTAATAAACGTTCGCCTGTTTTTAAAGGAGTGTATTTGCATTGTTTAAATGATGTTAATAATCCTAGGCAGTCTGCTGTGAATTTATCCGTATATAGTTGTATAATTGGGTAGATAGAAGTATTACATGTTTATTTTTTCCTAGAATAATTCTTTAAAACCCGAAATTCTGATATTACAGCAGACGTAAATTTTTTTTAATTAAGTCGTATTTAATTACGACGTCATAGAATAAATACATCAGTATATACCGGAAGATTCGGTGACCGTCATATTAATTAATAAGTAATACTTGCATCATATTAATTATTATTATTTAACAATAACTAAGTCATATTAATTATTATTATCAAAGTCATGTCTAATTTTAGTGTCTATTCTGCATATGACTGGAAAAAATGAAAAAGGGAAGTTATAAAGTACTTAAACCAAAAACAGTTATTTATTCGGAATGGATATATGACGCTAGACATATCCTTTATTAATTTAGAAGTCAAACAACAAAAATCAGCATTATATTTGCAAATTTTCACAGGACTAATTTCGATGGTTTAATCGAACCATCAACCTCAGCTGCCAAAGTGCAAATGAATGAGATAAGATACAGTGATAAGATAAGAATGGCTGGACAGGAGTTAAGCTACTGACGTCATATCTTTTATTACTTAACAAAATGCTACGGCTCTTAATTAAAATCATCTATCATACGTATGTATTATAAATTATATGTACAGAGTCTGTTCGCACATTTTTTAGACGATTTTGGTAAGCGGTAATAAAACATCGTTTGCTGCAAAAGAAGTAATTGCAATTGTACTATGTTTTTAAAAGTCACAATTATCGTCTGCGGCTTGAAAGTTTGGTTTTTATTCAAAATGGCGAATTTAACAAAGCAGTGGTTCGAAGGCTATATTTACGCTCTTTCCGAAGAGAAATATGCATACTCCGTTATCCAAAAACGATGTGAGAGTCACGGTTTAGTGATATCTAAAGCATCGATAGGCAATATCATGAACAAGGAAGGAAAAAAACGTCAAATTGGAGCCTCAAGCGGGACAAAAATTCCAAACAAGTATCCAAGGAAAAAACGGACATCTTCGACTATTGCAAAGATACGTTGTTTAATGTTAAAAGAAAATCCTCCTATTCAAAGGACAGTTGCAAAATCATTAAAATGCTCGGTGTCCACTGTAAAAAAAATGATAAACTTTGTTGATCTAAATCTTAAGAAAGCGAAAAAACGCAATGTGCATCGTCTTCTTCCAAAGCATATCGCTCGACGTAGGACACGCTGCAGAATTCTGTATGAGAAGAACTTATCCAAAGAAAAATGGAAAACAATTGTCACAACAGATGAAGCATGGGTGTATTTAAATGACTGTAACAAAAAAAGAGCCATTTATTATCATAAAAGGGGAGAAAAATTTAAGTACATGGTTCAAAGAATCGAAGGTTTTCTAAGGAATTCATGATTGTTGCTGGTTTTTCTTATAATGGCAAGTTAAAAATAAAGAGAGTGCAAAAAATTGTCAAGATTAACTCCGAATACTTTCAGGAACATATTTTATCTCCAATTTTTCTGAATGAAATACCATCGCTTTACCCACAATGCCATCAATCTGTGAGAGTCCATCAGGACAAAGCTAGCAGTCACACATCAAAATCCACTGTAAATTTCCTAAAAGAAATAGAACAAAAAACTGGTATCAAGGCCATACCCTTCATTGATATCCCTACTAAATCTCCAGATTTGTCACCAATGGATTTTTATGCTTTCGGACTTTTAAAAACTGTATTATCCAAACGTTGTCCCATAACCCTAACAAGACTCTGAAAAGCTGTTCGGGAGGAATGGGATAGAATACCTCTTCTGACACTTCAAAAGGCATTTATTATCCTGGAAATTGCGGTGTCGAAAGATAGTTCAGAATAAGGGATATCAAATAGAATATTTAAAACACAAGAATTTTATGTAATTTAGTTTTGTGAATACAATATACACCGTCAAAAAATGTGCGAACAGCCTCTGTATATAAAATTCTGTAATTTAATTAAATTTTTTAAAATAAAACTAAATTGGCCTTGACGGTGTTGGTCAACTTTAAACTACAGGCCAAAGGTCTTTACTTCTTATTAGTAGCCAGTGGATCAATAATATGGGTACCAGTACCATTACGATCTAGTAAATTGAGATATGTAGCTGCCTTCTATAAACACAAACGCCAACTAGCCCTAAAAGTATTTATTAATATTATATTTGCACCAAGCACAGAAACAGTTACGAAAAAGATACTCATCAAAACAGAACATACACCAAAATGGAAAACTAACATTTAGAATTAATTTTTGAGTTACGGAGACATAATATGATAGAAACTACATTCGTCGCAGCTGGAGGTCGACTGACTGTAAGTTGTTCTCGTTGCTACTAGATGGCGTTTGATGAAATGGTTTAGTTACATCCGAATAGTTCTGTTACAGATTAAAATGAAAATGCAGAGCAGTAAATGCCTGCCAAGGTTGTTAGTCACAAACAACTTAGGGAATGATGGTCACCTCACGCTATCCACAGGTCAAAAGTATTGAACAGTGGAGTAAATTTGAATAAATTTAAAAAATAAAATTAAACCGAACATGATCCTAGCGCCAATTAAACTATCGTTCGCCGGTGATAAATGCTAATTACACGTATTTAGCATTTTCGACATTGCTTGCCACCAATGCGAAGTGAATTTAGATAAATTGTCAACATTTAAAGAAACCGAAGAACACCGTTTACAGTGACCGAATGACATCAGTGACCGTCAAATTCATGGCGACCAGCGACTGTCAAGGTTTGTTGATCCTTTTTGACCTATGGATTTTTCGTCAACGGTTTAGGGGCTAAGATACCAGTATAGGGTCACGCGATGTTGTTGCGGTGGAAACAAACACCAAAATAGTGCATGTTGAGTATTTCGAAGCATAAAATAGCGCTGCAAAAATTTTAAGAGACTTCTCTGAAAACTGTTCTAATATAAAAAAAATCGAGTAAGGATATTTTATTATTCAAACTGTAATATTCTCTGTGAATACCAAATAACTTAATTTTATCGATTATGTTACGCTTGATCTGTACAGTCATTTATCACCACAGAAACATCTAATTATCAAACAGACGCAGAGTCAAAACCCTTCAAGTTTATTTTCTCCCACCGCTTTTGAGTATTTAGATTAGTCACCCAATTTCAAGGCTCTAACCTTACTTTAAATTATTGCTGTGTTGCTTTTGTGACTAATTTTTCTTGTTTAACATCAAAGCAAACACACGAAATTCAGCGTGGCAAGTAGGCAAGATTGCGCCTGTCGTTAGCAAGAGCCTTGGGCACCATATAGGGGACAGTACGACTTGGCTCAGTTCCGCCCCACCCAATTTTGAAGAAGTAGACCCCGGGGGGAGCGACGAGTCCGAAGGTCTCAAAAGCTTCTTTCTCTACCGCTAAACTCGCGAGAAGACTTTCGGCTAGCTGCATATTTAGAATGCCTCCATACCGCACAGATGCCATACATTTACAAATATCCATGCCTTCTCTGGGATTCGAACCAGGGCCCTTCGGTACGGTAGTCAGAGTGACTAAAGACTATCCCGGCTGGGCGACCAGTTTAAAGTATTCTCAGCAAGATCACCTTTCGCATCGCCAACAGTCTGTTTTATTTTGCGGGGGGGATAGGCAGGGCAGCGGCAGCAGGCCAAACCTTTTCACTTCCGTTCGTACTGCTTGTCATTCAAAATCTAAGTAAATTCTCGAATGAGCCAACTTAGTGGCGAAAAGAGGAAGAATTAAATTAAATAACATTTTGATAGTAAAATTTAAACATAATGCCCCAAAGTTATTAATTACTATATCGATCTATCTACATTTCTCTCCCTCTCTCTCTATATATATGTAAATCTGCTAAATAATAAATCAATAATTATTATTTAATCAATAATTATCAATAATTATTAGTAAAGCTGGTAAGTAATAAATCAATAATTTATTAATAGAAAAGATATTTCTGTATCATTTCCGAGGATAACAAAAATTAAAGCTATGAATTATTGCTGTGAAAAAATTAATAATTAAGCTGTGTAAGCTGTGAAAATTTTAATCCAAAGTTATCTAGATTTCTATGATAGTAGATTTGATTTTACCCTTGGCAAGTAAATTAATCTGCGATCAGTGACAGCAGCTACTTTTCAGTACTTTGGATTTTGAATTTAATATTTGGAATTTTTACCGTTAAAGGATTTTCTTATACAGACTTTTAAAAAAATTTTACTGCAATTTTTACTGCAAAGCTAACTTTGGATACTGACTTGGAAAAGTACTTAAAGTACTTACTAAAGTTTTTTTTTAATAATTCACAGCTTTAACTAGATTTCTTTTCCTTGCAGACGGCAAATAAATACCTTTACTAATAATAAATTATATATAACTACACATATATGTCATATTTTCGGAACACAGGATGGATGGCAGAGTGGTAAGGCGAGAGGAAAGAGTCGATACCAAACTAAATTCAGGCAATTAACATCTTTATTTGCAGATTTGCAGTCACACTAGAATAATTTCTCGTAGACAATATACTCTTTAATCATAGCAATTACGATGATTTCTTATATGCGGCATAAAAAGATGTGATGTCATTTCAGCCAGGAAAGAATAAGCGTCGCAGATATGCTTGCATGTGCAGAAGTCGGGAAAGAAAGGAACGTAGTTAGGAAGTATTAGAAAGTAAAGACGATCACTGGTACACAGTTCCTCGCGAAGCAGAATTTATACTGCGTAGATGCAATTACGAATTCAAAGCCATGGTCGGTCAGTTTACTTTTAGTTACCATTTTTTAAGCAGCGTTACGTAATTTCGAATGATCTCGAATTTAGGGGAACAGATGAATCTAGGGAGAGATCACCAAATTTAGCATGTTAATTTTGAGATTGCAAATTAATTTTTAAAACAGCTATTATATTTTGCTATATCTCACATATATATAATTTATTATATATATATATATATATGTAAGTAATTTATATATATATATCATTATCATGCTGTTTTGGATATAAGACGGTTTCAAATTTTACGATACTGTATATTTTAAAAATGTTTTTCAAGAAAAGGAGAGGATTCCTATGTAAAACTTCATTGCTATAATATTAATTTATTCAAAATTTTTCTAAAGATACATTGTTAAATGTTTTAAATATTAAATTCTGATATAAAATTAAATAAATATGTTTTCTCCTTTACATAGTCCTAAGGAACGATATGATAAATTATATTAATATATTTTTATGGATGTTAGACTTTGCTTGTAAAACAAATGTGGTTTTTAGAATGTTATTTCGATGACAAAAGCATCGTCTTGTACTCATTTCAGCAGGTGGAAATTTAATTTTCCTCTTCCTATTTCCTTTTACTTAAATAGATGTGAAAGAAGAGTTTTAGCTCAGAAAAGTGCTTTATGCTAATTTAGATACTTTTCTACAGCGATAAACGAAACCATTAATTGGAAAGTATATTTATATTGTCATTCGAAAAGCGGTGACACTCATGTGATGAAAATGTTTTAGGAAGTGATTTTTCTGACTTTCTTAAAAATATTGGTGTCATACTAAAGTTTAAATATTAAAAAAACGAGGCGTATTTTATACTTGCCATAAAACTTGATTTTTTTGCAAAGGTGATCGCGATATTTCAAAAGTAACCGATTTCCTTTTGCAGATATAAATGACAGGAAATTTCCACACCTATGTGGGATATAATTATTACGTTTATGGATGAATAAATGGTCGATACATAGAAAAGTGAAATTTTAATGCTTTTTCTTACCTGAAAATTCAAGTTATTTAAGAACTTTGATACTAATTTTTTTATTTAAGCATTTTTTGCTTGAGAAATAGGTAAAAAATGTATAGTTCCAAAGTTTCTAATGTTTGCTAATCAATGTTTTAATAGTTCGTATTTTATGCATCATATAACATACTTTTATATGTTATGTAAAAATTACGGTAGTGTGGTAGCATGAAGAAAAGTTCACATATTTTACTGTAATATAAAATGAAAATAATCTCTGTCATTAATGATATTAGGCTCATTAAATTACATTATAAGAAATCTGTTTTCATTGATATAAAAATCAGTATTTTAAAACAATGATAAATGTTTTATCGATTTAATAGGCTTCCCATTATTTTAAAAATCAAGAAAATAAACGTAGTTAAACGTAAGCTCATTTTCCTAAATGTAAATACAGGAAATTAATACATAAAATACATATTGAGTAACCCATCACTATTAATGTATTTTTAGCTTTTCATCATGCATTTTAAGCAAATATAATGAAAGCTTTAAATTTTTTCAAACATTATTCTAATTAAAGTTTTGTTAATTACGAAAAGTATGATTTCACTTTCAATGCCCTAGACTATTTTTATAAGACAGGAGTTTTCTTATTTCATTGTTAATTGTTGCTAATTTCATAGGTACATTTATTTGTTAACTAATCTTACATTGTACTTGATTCTGAAAGAATGGACTAATTTCTTTTCGAAATTAAACTAATGTCAGATAAAACATTAGTTCAATTTTTATCGTTTTCTTAAACGGTGGTATGTTTTTGCAAGCTTCATTATAAGTTACAAACCGGTTACTTTTGATTTTTACTCTGCTCTGAATTTTCCTATTTTGTATGCGGAAAAGCTTATTTCAGAAGAAGATGCGATGTAGATAACTTGACTTGAGGTACGAATATAAAAATTCATCTTTAACTGCCTATGATAATTGCTTGAATTCAGTTGTTTTCATGTCAATGTTTGCTATAAGTATTTATGTCCTGCATAAGGATAGAAGTTCTTACAGCTACAATTTACTTGGCTGTAAGTTGGGTATCCCACGGGTTAAAAATGATAACCCGAAGCTGGCTTTCTGAGGACACGTGATTAGGAAAAGAATTCAAATATTAACCGGTGATCTCTGTGTTCAGAGTCGTTAGTTGATCGCTGCAATAAAAGCCTAGGTGCTTATAATCTGCAATGCTCGCAGTTAAACGACAAGTCTTTTAGCTTTCGGGTTGCATATGTAAGTCTCCAGCTGCATGTTCTATGAATTAGAAGTCGAGTTAATAAAAATTTAAATTGTTTTCCATTTTAATTGTCTGATGCTTGATTTAGTTGCTAGCAGTTCGTCGATACTCAAATTATAACCTTATTCCAGGAGGTTATTAGGTGTAAGGTATACCAGGTGTTTAGAATAATTGGATCAGCCAAAGCGGGATAGTGGTTAGCGGCGCTGACTGCCGTACCGAAGGACCCGGGAGCATATAAGCATTCTGTACCGTGCCACGCGCATAGGAAAAAATCCGTACTTGTGATTGGGTATACTTTTAGGTGGAATTCTTACAGTTTTGTTTTCCTTGAATGACGCGCATGAGAGACACGGAAGCGTGAAAATTATCGTTTGTGTTCTTTGAAACGTAAAACTTTAACTGCAGAGTTCTGCATATGGCTTTCTGTTTCATAGAATAGTAAAATTATAAAATTTTTCAAACGTGCTGTTAATATCAGAAACAATCTTAAGCCCTTAGATTATATATATAGTTGAGTTCGTGAATTTAGAGCAAAATCCAAAACGCAACGATCTCGATCCGACTGTAAAGACATCGTCTGCTATTAAGCATATTATTATTATTGCAATTTTGTTGCATTCTTTTCCTTTCACATTGCAGAAAACATTTCCGTTGCAAATGTTATGTTATTTCCATGTTAGTGTCCATGTCATTTCTAATATTCTGTTGCCTTAAATGAAAGAAAAATGTGCATTCAGTATTGTCGCTGAATTTAATACACATGTATATAAAAAGAAACTTCTTTCTCTGACAAACACTATTTTATTGCAAAGATACAAAAGACGGTACACATTAAAAAATGGGCAATATTCATAAAGTAATATTATTCAGTTTAAAATATGCGTCCTATTGCTCTGTTCCAAATCTATAGTAATCATCTAAAATAAATTTTATTTTTTCATACCGATTATAAATATTGTGAATTTACTGTGTACTATGTTAGTTCCCGATGTAATTTTTAGAAAACTGATTTGTCTGATGCTCAGGCAAACTTGGGTGTTCGCAAAAGATACTCGCGCAGATCTGTAGAGAATGGATATATAATGAACATGAAATAATATTTTTTGTCTCTAGGGAAAAAAACCACTATATTTTTTATATTAAATACACCACGCTATGGTGTTGCAAAAATTGTAATCCCATAGCAAGAAAAGTGCAGCGCACATAATTATCTCTTCGGTGCTGCTATTAAAATGTAAACAAACGGTATGGCGGTGTACCCTCGAGCCCAAGCAACGTCAAGGCGTTCCTAAGCGTAGAAGAAATGATGTCATTGGAGGCCATATCCAATCACGAGGAGGAAATTTTTCCTATGTGCGTGGCGCGGTACAGAATGCTTATATGCGACCTGGGATCGAATCCCCGAGGAGGCATGGATGTTTGTAAATGTATAGCGCCCGTGCGACATGAGGGCACTCTAAATATGCGACGAGCTAAAAGTCG
>KK119362.1:58096-80804 GCA_000611955.2 Stegodyphus mimosarum | reverse complement strand
TGTCGCAGAACTAAAACTTATCCGTCCCCGCGAGGTGTTCTCCACCAAAATTGAGACGAAACTGAGCAAAGTCGTCTTGTCACCTGCATGGAGTTCAAGGGTCTTTCCAACGACATGAGCAGTCTTGCACTCCTTACCACGATGAGTTTTATGGGCTTGTTCTGATGTTACTGTAGACGAGTGAGATAAGTCACAACATATTGAATAATTGGGATAGTATCTAGATTAAATATTCCTGTAATTACTAGATAATGAAAGTAGAAACCAAATTACATCAGTTTTGATACGCAATATAAAATAACTGTTTCATTAGATCAGATTTTACGTTGTAAGAACTAAGGATATACATATAAATAAAACGAAGCAGTTATTCTTATCAAATGGCCTACTGAATGTAATTAGAGAAAGATGAATATTTTCTTATGTTAACAGACTTAATCTGATGTTAACAGACTTCACTTTAAACGTGAAATTGTTCCGGGTGCTAACAGAAGCGGTTCAAACACTGGTAACGCAACTACATTTATGATTTGTTTAGATTTTTTGTTGGTTCGTGCGTAAAGAAAATGAGGTAGAAAACATTACGATTAGATGTTGTTGTTGTTGTTCTGGTTTATTTCACTTGCCTGACAGTAACATCAGAACAAGCCCACAAATTTCATCGTGGCAAGGAGAGCAAGATAGCGCCTGACGTCGGCTAGAGTCTTGAGCACTATACAGGTGACAGAACGACTTCTGTCAGTCGCGTCTCAATTTTGATGGAGACTACCCCGGGGGGGACGGGTCCGAGGGTCTCTCGCCTCTCTTTCTCCACCGCCAAACTCTCGGGAGGATTTTCGACTCGCCGTGTGTTTAGAATGCCCCCTCACCACAAAGACATGCTACATTTATAAACATCTATGCCTTCTCGAGGATTCGAACCCGCGTCCTTCGGTATCGCAGTAAGCATCCCTAACCACTATACGTGTTGGCGGCTCTTACGATTAAATAGATCGGTTTTGCTGGCAAATTAACTGCTTACTGAAAAAGCTGATGTAACAGTAGTAGCCGAAACCATCCAATGACATAGGTGCATAAAATGGGATAATTCAAGATCTAAAAAGACTCTTAAATGCTACACAGAACACAGATTTTCCTACTTATTTCGTCTCACTCGTTCAGCAGTCAATTTATGTATTGTTTGAAATACAAATCAAGCAGAGTGGTAGAAAATATGTTGTATGTGCTATAGAACTAGATCTCCCCTCACCTCGAGCCGTTTTTATAACTTACAAAAAAGGTACAATGCTTCACACTAGTCAATAATTCATTACTAGCTAATAAATGGCCGAAAATAGGGATCATATGATGTACGAGACATTTAAGCAAGAAGAATCAACTTACACTGATTCTTGTTTCTTCAGTATTTTCAAAATTTATTCTTCAGCGTCTTTAATGTGGGAATCATATGATGTAATGTGGGAATCATATGATGTAATGTGGGAATCATATGATTTGACGAAATTTTTCCTATGAATTGATTCAGGTAAAGGCTGAGGATACGGTAAATACGGCACAAAAGCATTGATTCTCTATCTCGCATTGCCATGAGGTTTCGGACCTGTAGAGAGAACATTATGCTGTGAGGTATTTTTCGTGAAACTTTTGACTTTGGATTCATGTTTAGCAGCAGATGTGTCATAATTGGCGTTTATTTAAATAATTTGTCTGTTCAGTCCACTTACTGACATTCCTGGATTTTTCCAATAAGCTTGAGTATTCGAGTAAGACATAGTTTCGTGTCATAGGGTTCGCCATATCCTCAAACTATTTGATGACTATAATGGTGATTTAGTGACGATTATAACGATGATTTGACGATAATATAAAGTTTAATCATGACTATAATGACTGTATAAAGGCTATACATGATTATAATGACGATTGGACGACTATGTAAAGTCTCTTGTACCACTGAAATTGGAAGGCTCACTGCATCGTACTTCGGTTTACCTGCCTTACAAAATATATCGAACTCTTAGTAAATCATACACCTAAAAATTTCAAAACACATTATGAGTCGAAATTAAACAAACGAAGTAGAAGTAATTGTACTTTTAACACGTATCTTTGATTATTTTTACATCAAATTAAGTAGAAAAGAGGATACTTATATTTTTAAAACGTTTCGCATTAGTCCTCTATTTTTTATCAATAACATTACAGAGACATTAGGATTTTTGATTCTGAGAAACGTGAAAAATGAGCAATGCCCTCGCCGGAACTCGAACCTTGGACCTCTCGAATACGCGCTGAGTGTGCTGACTATTACACCACGAAGGCATGCTAAGAAGGCGAGAGAAATATCTTTTGCACTCCTCCTTTTAAACGGCGACTGTTGATTAGGAACCCTGTTGCCAAATCCTGGTAGTGGACATACATCATCCACCACCCTTTTCAGTTTTGGCGCCACTGTAGAATCATTAAGTTATTTTGAAAGCAAGAGCTGTGAAAAATCAGCAGTGTCCTCGCCGAGACTCGAACCTCGGACCTCTCGAATATGCGCCGAGTGTGCTAGCCATTACCCCACGAAGGCATGCTAAGAAGATAAGAGAAATATCTTATATACTCCCGCTTTTAAAGGGCGACTGGAGACTAGGGTACCCAATCGCCAAATTCTGGTGGTGGAGAATGATCATCCACCATCTTTTTTAATTCAGGCGCCACTGTTCAAACATTTTAGAATTTTTCGAAACAAGGAAATCGAAGAAATGAGTAATTCCCTCGCCGGGATTCGAACTTCGGACCTGTCGAATACGCGCCGAGTGTGCTAGCCATTACACCACGAAGGCAAGCTAATTTGGCGGGAGAAATACATTATAACATGTCCGTACATATATTTTGAAATAATAATGAAGTGCAACGAAGTTAGGAAGACGATGTGTGGTAGTACTGGTAAAAAATTATTCAGCTATCAAGGAGTATTATTATTTGCTAAGTATGTTTAATAACTGCAAATACATGAGTGCAGTTCATAAGAGAAACCAGTATGAGCTATATGATACCATTACTTCTCTATACGCAAAGCACAGAAGTATTCTTCTTATTCAGATTTTATCTTATTCATTTTATTTATTTCGTTTACGAATCTGATCCACAGCGCATCGGTTTCTTTTCTAAGTCAGTATTATTTGTCCTATAGATCTAGCATTTGCAGCTATAGTGTCGTCCTGAAAGTTAAACATGTACCAATGTTTCCAAGAACTGAAAGAATAAAAAGTGTGATAATTCTAAATCAATATTGCCTATTTTTCTTCTATAGAGATCAGTGTTCACTGCATGAATTTAGATAGAAAGAAATTACTGCGAATATTTGCTATGTTTCACATTTATTTATTTTTAGTTTTAGAAATGAAGAAACACGAAACACTTATCATGTCAACGTGGATGATGCACTAGAATATTTTAGTATTTTGCTAGTACATAATTATGGGTTTCTTATAATGGTTTCACCCATAAAAGCTAAATTATAATTGAAATTATTATATGTATTGCAAAGCTCATCCAGAAAGCAAGTACCGTTTGGGTAATCAAAAGATTATGAATTTGTTTTCATTTGTATTTTATTACAGATAAATCTATACATCTTAAAATACTTTTCACTGTACGAATTAAGGCATGTGGCATATATTGGTACTAAATACAACATACCTATTCGTGAAAAATCGCGCATGTGATCTAAACATGTTCTAGACGTTTGTCTTGATCTCATCATCATTTGAAAAGTGCTGGATGGCAAGCAATTTCTTGAGTTGAGAAAACAAATGTAAGTCGGGATAGAACTTGGTCCGAATTTATAAGGAGGTTAACAGAGTTGTTCCCAGAGAAATGAATCAAGCAGCGTCGTCGTTACGCGTGCAATATGCAGTCGCGCGTTGTCATGCACGAACACACTACTAGAAGTCAGTAGTCCACGGGTTTTGTTCTGTATCCGGCGCCGTAACTCCATCAGTGTCTCACAATAAGCTGTAGCGGTTATTGTTGTGCCTCGGTCCATCCAATCCACAAACGAAATTCCTTGTCATTCCCTAAACACGGTGTAAATGAGTTTTCTTGAAGAAAGAGGTGGTTTTGGGGGAACTAGTATGCCGCGGTTCCAGTGACCGTCGATTTGTTTCAGGCGTCTCTTAACAAATCCATGCTTCATCGCCAGTGATAAACCTTTTCAGAAAATTATTTCCTTCTGTCGTAAAACCCTGTAAATCCTTCAAGGCTGCTCTCATGCACGTTTTTGAACGTCCGTTAGTGTTTTTAGTACCCATCGTGGACACAGTTCTAAAAATACTCAGTCACAATCTCATGTGATAAAGATTATGAAATGTTTTGAAAATGCATTTACAAATCACAAATTGTGAGTCGCTTATTGAAACGAACTTTTGCGTCGATGCAGCGCAAGAATTCTTCAGGGATCAAAGACAGATGTCCACTGCGTTCCTCGTTGTAAGCATTTTCTCTTCTTTCGTTAAAATTCTGACACACTTCCGCACCATACCTTCACTCATCGCGTTCTCTCCATAAATTTCACTTATGTAACGATAAATATTACAAGGTTTTCTCGCAGTCAAAATCTTGATAACGGTTTTTATTTCACATCTAGTAGCCAACTAATTGTTTTAAACATTACTACCGACCACCAATGTCTTCAAACGTTAACATAAACAAATGAAATGGCTAGGCTAGTTCTTTCTCGAGTTGAACAACATAGCTACGCATAACTCGACCTTTGTGCTGTCAGATGCGCGGGAGATATGTGCAAAAGGCACTTACATCCTGGATTAGTTTAGTGTTTTTCTGTAGACAATAATCATTTCGATTTACAAAATGTTAATCCTTTTAGAAATAAGAAACAAATCTAAGAATTAATAAGGAAAAGAGATTTATCTCTGTTATATGCAACATACGTATTTAAGTCCTGGCTTAATGTCAAAATTATGTGCATAGTCTAAGTAAAATATACGAAAATACCACTTACATTCCTTAACACAGATTCTAAAAACATATTGCAAAAGAAGAAGCAAAGTAATATCTAGCTTATTAATTTTGTTTTAACAAAATTTAAACCTGTAATAGCTGGTTTATATTAGTTATTGATGAAATTTTACGAAAAGAAATTTTTCAGAATTCTTGAAGATAAAGAATTCGCTTAGAGTACAAAATTAAGATAAAAAAATACGGTTAAGTATATTTTCCACAATGGAAAGTTTTTCTGGGAGAATCTTGTGTAATCTTCGTAGTTCAAAAAAAATAAAGAAGATGAAATAAAGCAACTAATTAGCCTAAATATGGATAAAATAACGAATATAAACATAAGCGTAGGTTTACAAAGCAGAAAAGCGGAGCGTCAAATGAAAACAAAAATTACGCGAGTAATAAAATATATTTTATATAAATTTTAACATTCTTATACCCTGCATTTTATTTTTGTAAAATTATAATTACTTCTTTGTTGTTGAAGAAAATTGGACAATGATGTAATGTTTTTTGAGTGCGCATCACTGGATCTTTGATTAGAAAAATTCGCTAGAAAATTGTTCCGCATTACTGGTTTTATAAAAAATAATAAACCAAAGTTATTAATCAAGAAACAGACTACCTTATATTCGCAGCAAATGTAACACACCAGGAGGAAAAAGCTAATAATATTTCATGGCTTTTTTAACATTAATCATTTCAAGATATGTCGAAATATCAAATTTTCTAAATATGTATACTAAGGACAAAATATGTACACCCTGTCCACAAAATCATTAATAAGGCCTTTATTTTTTCATCCGTTTGATCTTAGGCATATTGTTGCGTTCTACGGGTTCATGGATTTGGAGTGTCAAATGTTATCAACAATAACACTTGACAAAAAATCGAACCACAATTTTGTTCGCCAGTATTACACAGGACAGTTCGAAAGACACGTTTACAGTCGTTGCAAAAAACTACGACAAGCACGTTGAAGCTCTCAGCAACACAGCCTTCAGGCTATCGGGCTGTAATGGTGAAGACAGCTTCACGGCAAAGCACTAAAGAACATTTCCCGACTCGGTCGATCGCTCTCAAGCTAATCTCTGAACTCAAGTTACTACTACTACACTGAACTCAAGATGCAGCTACTCTGCGTACATGGTATATATAGCTTTAACCTGCCTTCGAGAATATTCTCGGGAAAACCTCTAAGAATGTGTTCTAGAATATTC
Source organism: Stegodyphus mimosarum (assembly GCA_000611955.2). Taxonomy (NCBI): domain Eukaryota; kingdom Metazoa; phylum Arthropoda; class Arachnida; order Araneae; family Eresidae; genus Stegodyphus; species Stegodyphus mimosarum. Next base: position 74,577 of record KK119362.1, on the reverse strand, counting down.
TCGCTCCGTTTATGACATATCGCCAATTTTGTCGCCAAGTGGGCCATTTCTCGCTAAATCTCGCAACCCTTACTCCGCTTTGCGGAGACGCTATTTCACCGTAGCTGGGCATTTCTCAGCAATGTATTACTAACTACAAAACTGTTTAAAATGACACTAATATTCATATTGAGGCATTTCTAAATGTAAATAATTAATTTTTTTAAATTACGAAATCTATTATTTTATATGGTCTCTGGGTCTGTATTTCCTAAGATTTTATACTCCTTATAAAGTTGACTCCCATATAACCAAAATTCAAAGCTATTCAATTTTAAAGTTTTTGATCATGTTCAGGTATCAGTTTTTGATCATGCACACAAATCGAAGAGTATTTGTTATTTATACTTAACTAGAAAAAAATATCTGTTTAGAAAGCAGTTTCCAATGTTACTATATAAAGTGACGAGTATTCCCATGCAGATGGCCCGACAGGTATCGAACGATGTAATTATTTTTAAAGTAGATATCATTCATTTGCAGTTTAAATAAATCTCTCTCTATATATATATGTGTGTATAAAGAAGAATGTTTGTGTGTTTGCTCGCGATTAACTCAGTCACTGCTATAGCTGTTGTCACTAAGCTACTTTCTAGAATTCTCTTCTGGTTCCTGGTCGACGTCTACTTAAAAAAAAAAAAAAAAAAGAGTTAAAATCAGAGATATTAATTAAAAACGCTAATTTTCGCCCTCATTTTTCCGAGTGCTAACAGTTTCGCACGCTGGAGATAAAGATCAGCTTTATTGCGAGAAGTGTTGCCACTGCTCTCTTTCAAATTGTAAAGTTTGTTAATAAAAATGTTCTAACTTTTACAATGAAATAAAAATACAAAATATTAAACACATTATTCCCTATTCCAAAAATTCGCGGGAGGCCATTTCGACTGTTCCCAACTTCGTACGACTTTTCGCAGCCGAGATATTAATTAAAATCTCTAAAAATACTAATTTTTGCACTCATTTTTTCGAGTGGCAACAGTCTCGCGCGTTGGAGATAAAAGTGCTTTACTTTGAAAAGTGTTGCTACTGTTCGCTTCCAAATCGTAGAGTTTGTTAACGAAACTCGTATACATAGTGAAATTTCGTAATTTTTCTTACAAAATTTGTTTATTAAATTCAAAAATGTCCATAAATTACTATTTGCGTCATTCAAAACATTTTATACTTAAGTATATGTCTACGAAATCATCTTGCAAAAATAAAACGCACTTAGTGACTTTCATGGAGACGCTGTGTATATCAAATCCATTGCATTTCCGAATTCAGGAAGAATTTGCTTTTAAATCGAACATGAATATTTTGAGCCTCACATATTTCTTCTAACAAGTGTTTTAAAGCATGGTTTGTATTTTACGTTATAAATATTTCAAAAACAAATATGAAAAGAAAAAGGAAAATTGTTGGGAAGTACAACGCATAATATTAGGTAATTCTCGGTAATACTAGGTAATTCAGAAAGAACACCCCATTTTTTCAAATTTTTGTAGTGTTAAAAATTATTAACGCAGAAGGATATATAAAAGAAACTGCTCAGATTTTATCTGGAAGTATTTGATTTGATTTACTTTAGTTTTACAGGTATTAACAAGGTGGCATGAAGATTTCTGACAAAGGAATTTCAATGCATCTGTTTCTAACGCAGCAGAAACGAGTTTTTAAAGCTTTTTTCTCTTATTTATTTATTTATTTACTTTTTAAAGAACTTTAGTACTTTCTCCTTCCTCACTGCGTACCTTCATGATATAGCTGTGTGACTGGAAGCACACCAGGCTAGCAATTGGGAAATCCAGAATTCATACTCCTTCGAGGGCACTGTTCGTTTTTCGTGTTTCCTGCTCCGATAAGCAACTAATTGCTCTGCAAATGGCTCCCAAACTAAGAGATAGTGGATCGTTACTCGTCACAATCAGGATTTGACGATTCGATCCCCATTTAAGTGGGCGGGCAGTCTAAGATAATCTCCCTCCTTAGCTGCATGGTATAAATGGAACGCATCCGGTTAGCAATCGTCTAGAGTTCGAATATTGGAGAAAAAATTGCTTAAATTTCATGTTTACTGTTCCGATTGATACCTAATATGTGGCATAAACGTAAAATACTTAAATACTTGAATATGCGGTAGTTTCGAGTAGAGCGTCCTTCACAAAGGCACTCTCCGCTTGGGCAAATATTTCTTGAGTGATTAGATATAATGAAACAAACAAATATAATTTGTACTTATCTCCAAAGAAAAGGATCGCAGGGGGAGATAATATCTGGAGGACTAGGAAGCTAGGGGTTTACAGTCAACTGCTCTACCGAATCCGAATAACATTGTGCAGAAGACAGTAAGCTAGAAGCATTAGACGTAATACTAACATTTTCTAAACAGAGCTTATACCTCACAAGCTCTGTTTAGAATCTGCTGTTCTCTCTCCCTTCTGCATGCCTTAGTGATGTAACGTTTAGCAGCACACTCGGTTCGCATTCAAGAGGACCAGATTCGAGTCCCAGTTAGGACACTGCACATATTTAACCTCTCCTGCTTCAAAATAACCTAATGATTCTGTAGTGGCGCCCGAACTGAAAGGTGGTGGACGATGATTCTTCACCACCAGGATTTGGCCAATGCATCTCCTAATTCCCATTCGCCGTTTAAAAGGAGGAGTATATTAGATATTTTCTCCCTCCTTTCTGCATGCCTTCGTGGTGTAACAGTTAGCACTCTCGGCGCGATTTCGAGAGGTCCAGGTTCGAGTTCCGGTGAGGGCATTGCTCATTTTTCATTTCTCCTGCTTCAAAAATATTCTAATCACTCTACAAGCTTATTAAACTGTAAATTAACAGCTACTATTATTTACATATTAAAATATAGTAATTTTCAGTTTACAGTCACATAATATTTACCATTCAATTTTGTTAATTTTTAGAAACATAAAAATTTAAAAACAAGATGATTCCTCCTAAATTTCCTTGTACTTTCAGGGAATTGATTGAAATTTTGCACTTTAAGTCATATAAAAAATAATTTCTGTATTAGCTTTGGAGAATGGCAAAAGAAATGTTTCACAGATATGTCTCTTCATTAAAATAGATTAATATCTTCCGTTTCTTAAACGAACTGTTTTATATTCGAATTAAGCGTTGCGTCAAATAATATTAGCTTTCTGCAAATGAGATGAATGTAGAAACAAAAACATAATCTTTCATTATTCAATAGTAGAACAGTGGAGCAAATTGTATGACGTAACTCAACAAAAATACTATCTCGAAATTTGAAATTGCGTTTGATATGTGCAAAAACAAATGCCACCCCACTTCAGAATTTGCAAGAATATATTTCAGTATCTTTAAGTCAATTTTAAATCTGAGAATGGGGAAATTCTTTTCTACATTAAGAATATTTAAGTGTTCGGCTGTTCATTGATTCTTTTTCCCATCACAACTTTTGGCTGTTCTTTTTGTACTGCTTTAATTTCTACCAGTTAAAGTCCAACTAATAAGGATGTTATTCAGCTTGTTAAGCACTAAAGAAGAAAACGTCTTAAAATGAAATACAGCTGATAATATGATAACACCTGGCATTTTTAATGCCAAAACGAAAGTAAAATTGTGTTCTTAGAATAAAAATACAAGCCACAGTAGAACAAATTTACATTTGTAAGTAGCTTGTTGCATTGAACTAATGTAAAATATAAAAATTTTCTTTGTAATTGAATTAATTTAAAAAACCTAGTAATCTTATCTACAGAAAAAAGGTAAATTCACGAATTTTAGCTTGCGATACTTGATAGTCAGTTATAATATTGTTACGTACGTACGGGTTCGTTATATATTAAATGCACAAGTCGTAAAAAATTAACAAAAATTTATTCGTTCCACAAGAAATAAATTAAAATGCTGAAATATTTCTTCACAGATATTCGCACAATATCTCAAATGTTTAGCAAAACTCAGTTCAAAACAGATAAAATAGTTCTATCTCACAGCGAAATCGCTACAATCAATACAGCATTAAGTAAACAAACAGCGGTTCGCTTTTTACAGCTACAAGTATAACAGCAACAACAACAACAACTAACTCACTAACTGAGATGAGGTGTTTCACCTCGGCTTTTATAAGCTTTTTAATTATCAGTAGAACAAACACGATTTTTCTAGATTTTTCTGGATGGCAACAGTAATTACGAGATATTTATTTATTAAGCATTAAATGCACGCGCTCTTTTATTTTTATTGTTATTTTTTTTTCGACGTAGCTTTCTCTTCAAAAATCGTCTGCGTTGCTAAGGCAACATGAAGCAAATCTAATTACAATTCTAAATAAATAGCCAAATAAATGTGAAATTCGTAACAATATATTTTATGTGTATCTCTGCAGTAACAAAACATTATCTCAATTCTATAGCGAATGTTTCCAACTAATCATTTACGAGTTCAGAAAAATATTAATAAGATACTAAATGTTGTATATTATTTTTCCAAGAAGGTATCCCTACACCATAGGGCAGATAACAATACTGTGCTTCGCCATGATTTAATAAATCCAGTTCTAAAATGGGAATGAAACGGTTCGTAACTTGAATATGAAATCATAAACGATATTAATTCCCAACAAGAAAAATTCTTATTTAAAATGTTTTAACCCAGACAAAGATAAGCAAATTTCTTGAAATTCTTGAAACAATTATACGCATAGTTTTAAGTAATTAAAGGAGCTTTTAAGTTTAGGAAGACTTAAGGATCGTCTAGGACTCAAGCAAACTTAAGAATTTATTCTGTTGTTAATACAAAATACGTTAATTTAAACACAAAAAGAAACTACGAATTCGGCGAAATAAATAACAATGTCTCATTGGTGTGAAATACTGGATGGGCAGACATAAATTTCAAAATCAAAAAAAAAAAAATGCGTTCGTCATACTTAAAGCCGCCTACTGAAGGGAAAAAATAAAGATAAAAGGACTTTTAAGTCGGTCAATATCGAAAGTTTGAAAAATTCTACTTCCGGAAATAATAAAGTGTTTGTGCTAATTTGACGCAAGTAAATATCTACTATCTGATCGAGAGACCAATGGTGACATTAATGGAAGCTTTATAATTTTTTCTAATTTTATTAGGAACAATACATATATATATATATCTTCTCCTTTTTTTTTGGAGGTATGAATTTAGTGCAGCGCAATTTTAAAAAGAATTAAATTTAAGAGACCCTTGATTTGCTAGCTTTAAAATAAATCTCGCTTCTCATAAAAATGTTTTATATAGTTTTTAAGATTGAAAATCTGTAATGGAGTCTTTAAAAACTCTGCAGTTGTATTTACAAGGGAATTAAGGACAGAATCATATAATTTAAATGTTAACAATGGTAGAAAAAAGAAGACTAAAAAGTTATTACAATTGCATATTTAACGAAAAACAGTGACTCGTAAATGCATCCATATACGGCGAGCGCAATCACGTGAGTTTATGAATCTTATTTCGTAAAGGTTTTCCTCATTAGCTAGTTTAAACATTTAGAATAATTTAATATCACTTTTGCATAATGAATCTTAAAAAAAAAAAAAAAAAAAAACCGATCGCCAAACGATATATTGGCGAGAATGATTCTACCTATGTTGTTAAGATGCAAAAAGAAGTCTTAAAAAGATTTTATATTTACATTGTACTTGTGCTTCATTCTTTTCAGCATGTTATACTTCGACCGCCCCATCCGCGACCATGGGCGCAAACACGCATGCGCCATTCTGACCGAACTATTCTCAAAATAGGGTGGGAAGATGGGTACTTTTCCTCCCTCCAGCTTATCTCTTTCCGAAGAAAAGAAGATTTCCACCTGAGCATTCACGTCGCAGCAAATAATAACGCCCCTTTTGGACGAGTCTGTGTGCTTTGGCAGAATGCCAGCCAGGGTTGCGTTTGAGACGGTCGAACTATACCTTCTTTCATGGAATATGCTCCTGGTAATATTGCCTAATAGGTAAACCCGATACTATTTCAAACTTGTAAATGAATTTCTTGTAAGTTTTATATCTCAACACATCAATTCAAATGTTTGTAGAGACTGTTAACATGGATTTGTATCTGAGTTAAAAAAACTCTCTAACTTGTCAAATAAAAATTTCTGAGTTATTCTAACTTACGATTCTTTAATAAACTGCCTTAAATAGAGGAGACTATACTCAAACGCCTTAACTGTGTTAAATGTACAACATATCATAAACATTACAAATTTTTCTTTGGAATTTAATTTTGAATGTCAGACATGAATAATATGAATTTTCGATATTTAAAAGTAACGACTTATGAAACTTGTCATAGTTAGGATGTGAAGTACCCATTCAGTTCTTCCAAATTTCGGACAATTCCGGATTTCCTTTACACGGCTGAACTGATGAAAAGAATTCTTTATTGCAGTAGACTCTCATTACTATTACAAAGTAAACACATTCTATTTAATAGATATTTTAAAATTTAATTAAGTCGGTTTTATTACGAAAAATCTATGACTTAGGTATTTGTTAATAGTTTCAGTTTTATTCCAAAGTTTTAATTGTCACTTGCAAGAAACTTCCATACATATATTCTAAATACTGTTTAAAATGTTTCACTCATATCTGATGGGGTTAGATGCAGTGATTTTTAATACAGTTACTAAAACGTTTTTGTTGTGTTCTTTGGTATACTGGCAGGGCATCATAGAAATTCGCAAAAGCTCTTGTTAACATTCCGTAGATATTATTTATAGTAAACCTAAAAACCGAACATTACTTCTTCTAATATAAAATAACATTAAAGTAACTGATCAGTGATTGCTTGAAACGATCGATAATACTTAGCATTTTAAAAGTCTGCGTTTTCCATATTTGAGAACTTTTACCTTACGTCAACCTATACATTGGTAAGGCAGATAATGTTTCAGATCCCAAAATTCCATTGTGAGTTTTCAATGAATGAGCACGAATTAGAGTAACTGCAAAACATTTTTATTCTTTTCACAACAGAGTCTACCTCTTTGTGTGCTTGTGTGTCTGTATGGGAGTGACGAAGTTTTCGACTACTACAACTCTTATCAAACTTCCTAAATATTGAATGTTTCATAATGTTGCGAAATGCCCAGCTGCTTAACATAGCTTAGATAGTGACAGGGAAATGCAGGGTTTTCAGAATTGGCGGGAAATTGCCCATTTGGCGACATTTCGCGATATGCCATAGACGGAGCAAGAACATTCTAGAATGCATTCTTGGCGGTTTTCCTCGGGAACGTTCTCGAAGGTAGGATAAAACTATATATATATAACCTGCTTGTACGCGGTCAGAAGAGTATATTGAGTTCAGTAGTAAAGTTTATTTCAGAGAATAGCTTGAAACCGAACGAACCGAGTCGTTCTAGTGCTTTGCCGTGAAGCTATCTTCACCGTTGTAGCCTGACGGGTTACCGTAGTTTGTCGACGAATACCGTCGTGCGTAATACTGGCGAATAAATTGTGTTTTGATTCTTCATCAAGTCTTGTCATCGAATACTCCAAATCACAAACCCGTAGAACGCAACAATATTTAACCTTTCTGTTTTCAAATGAAGAGTTGATTAGACTTTGGATAAAATTGGATAATCGGTAGTGGTAATTTACTTGAAGCTCATAAAGGCCTCTTTACACTAGCGGGACTTCCAGTCCAAGAAAGGCTCATGAACTTGACAGCTTATCTAAAAGTAAAAAATCTGATGTGGACACCACTTGACTTCCATGTGTGGCCTATAAATTGTACACATTTTTTGCTCCGCTTCATTTAAACTTATTTCGCCAGATTTTCTTAGAGATATATTTCTCATTCTATCAGTTCAGTTCTTACTTCGCGGCAAGGCAAAACTTCACAAACTTTCCAAATATCTCCATTTAAAACTGTAAAATATAGAAAAAACTAAAATACAGTTAACAAATACAAACAAAACAAATGCAGTTAAGAACAGTTAAAAAGACAATTTTTGCGACTAAAATTAGATTTTCTACAAGAAAATATGAAATTCGGCGAACAGGCAGAAAGACAAAATAGTCAATATATAAAAATTTAAAGTACAATTTCGGTCCCACTGGGAAAAAAGACACTGGAGGTGCTGCACAAACGGATTTGACTCACTGTACTGCTAAGAGTATCATTTGCAATCAAATAGCCACCACATTAGGCCTAGGGCAACTTACACATTTAAATTATTGATAATTCTACAACTATTGCATGCAAATTGACTATAGGCATAAAAACCTTAACCGGAGAAGAAGAACAACATAATTTTATCACTTTCAAAGCGAAAAATGCACTAACATCTAAGAATAAAAAAACAGAGTTCTCTGAGCCTGGTATACTATATTGTAATATATATATATGTATATATTTAGTCGGTCGGTTGCAGTAAAAAAGAGGGAGGTTCACAACTAGATGTTACGGCAGTCCCATATACAAAACTGCAAGTTTTTACTGCTAATCGCTTTTAAATTTGCGAAATAAATACATACATACAGACGTCACGAAAAAAAATCACCTTATAAGTCCGTTTTAATGCCATTTTACAATCCGTTTTGGGAAAAGAAGTATTTTATTTCGTTCGTACGTACAGATATCACTCAAAAAATTGTTCAAGTGCATTCGATAGTGGTCAGAATGGATATTTTTGCTGAAATATGGTACCTTAAAATGTTTTGCGATTACAAGATTTTCTTTACTTCGTACAAGGAAGTAAAAAAAGAGCGGAAGTGCGTGATGATTTTTTGGTCCACGACAACGCTTATATGAAACTTCGAAAAATTTCTGTTTTCCTAAGCTAGGCTTTCAACATTCATATAAAGAGTTCACTAAATTTTCGGTAAAATTGAATGAGTGGAAGTCGTACTTTACGTAAAGCCCATTGCAGTTTTTAATAGAAAATAAAAAGGATACTTTACTTGAACCTGTAAATTTAAAATAATTTTTGAAAAAAAATATACTATGAGATAACTCAAAACATTTGAAATTTAGTATTTAAATAGACATGTGACTATGAACAACATATTACATTCACAAGCATTAAATATATTGTTGAAATTATGCTAAATACAACGAGAGCTCATTGTGAAGATGAGTTTCGTTATGAAGTGATTAAATGTACACTCATATCCATAAATTAAGGATAATTCGGAGTCACGCGGAAATCGAACTCTAAAATAAATATATCACCTGTAAAATCACTACACACATCTTCAAGAATCATATGCAAATTTCAGGAAGTAACCAGATGACACCGATGTTACGTCACAATGACGAGACTGTAATATAAGGAATACAGGCAAAGAAGTAAAATTGTTCGCAGGCGCTTTATAAACATTTCAGTGCAATAACCGAATAGTTATGACACAAAGGACGCATTTGGATGATTTTTTACGTGGTAGAATTATAACAGACGCTTAACGCTTTTACGTGGTAACAGACGCTTAGGGCAGATTGGTCTATATGCTCGTAGACCTGTCAGATGCGTTCCACTTACAGCAACTCACTGTCGTCTGCGGTTAGCCTGGAGTAGAGAGCATGCATTGTGGACACCGGAACAGTGGGCTTGTGTGATGTTTTCTGACGAGTCCTGGTTTAGCTTGCAGTCTGATTCTCGCCGGACTTTCGTATGGAGAGCTCCAGGTATCCGTTACCACCAAGAAAACATCATTGAACGACACCGTTACGGTGGTGCAGGAGTACTCGTTTGGGGTGGAATTATTCTGGGTTCCAGAACTGACCTGCATGTTCAAATTGGAACCATGACAAGCCAAATCTATCGGGACGTCATTCTGGAACAACACGTACGTTTGTTTCGGGGCGCCATGGGCGCACCATTTGTATTTATGGATGACAACGCCCGTCCTCACCTTGCAAACATCGTAAGCGAATGCCTTCAATCGGAGGATATAAACCGCATGGACTGGTCAGCATTCTCACCGGACTTGAATCCAGTAGAGCACGTGTGGGAGATGCTTGAGCGACGAGTTGCAACCCGTCAACCTCCTCCTTCATGTCTACCGGAACTTCGGAGAACATTGCTTTTTGAGTGGTGTAATGTTCCCCAAGATCAGATCGATAATTTGATACTCAGCATGCATAGGCGTTGTACGGACTGTATTGCATCGTCTGGGAGACATACAATGTATTAACAATCATACCAACCATGTAATATTGGTTTAAGAAATAATATAGCAAACACATTGTCGTTGTTGTGATTAATCTCACTTGTCTGATTTCAGAACAAACCCACAAAACTACTTCCTTCATTGCAACATACTCAGTATCTCAATACTGATTTGAAGGTCACAAGATAGGAAAAATAAAATAAAAAAAGAAAATCTAAAAGCTTTCAGATTTTATAATATGCTTAAAGGGGTTTTTTTTCATTTACACACATATACACGTTTCGATAGCATTTGGTCTAGAGCCACTTTTGGACTGAAAATATTTAAAAACAGCAAGCATATCTTCAGAATTTCTGACAGACAGTCTCACGCGCTGCAGATAAAAATGTTTTATTCCGTACAGTGTTGCCACTGTTCGCTTTGAAATTGTTGAGTTTTTTAATCAAAATTTAATTAAAGTCTTACAAAAAGACTTTAATTAATTAAAGTCTAGATATAAAAAGATATAAAAAGTATAGTAAAGATAAAAAATAGATAATAGATATAAAAAACTCAAAATTCAAAATCCGGGGTTCCAGTTGCCCATATTAGGGTGGAAGACTACGTTATTCAAAATTTGCTGGCTCTAGGTACCGTTGTTTTTTAAGAATGCGAGAAACATACGTACATTCATGCAGATTCTTCATTATTTAATTTCTTTAAATATGACGTAGGGGGATATTATTTGGTGGCAGCAATTTGAATAGTGATTCAACGCTTTTAGGGATTCGACGCAAAATACCATTTCGAGATTAACAGCGCTTTTGGGCTAATGCTCTTCTGGTCTAAGCCTATAACTACTTGCGAATAACTTTTTTGTAGCTATAAATTAATCTTAAAAAAAACCTCCTCTGAAATTTCCGTCCAAAAAGACTCACTTCAGAAACCTAATATTATATTTGCAATTAAATTTCATTTTATGTAGGAATACCATTCTTTATACGGTTCCACACAACTTCTAGTTTTAAACATTTTTATAACAGCAAACAATAGTGTTAAATTTAACGTTGTATAGAAAGGATAACACTCAGCATTTAACGTTCTCTCGTTCTCTTCGAAAAAATGTTTTAAATATTAGCAATTGTTTAGTCTATTATATACAGTATTTACTTTAACAGTTAAAACTAAATCATCTTCTTAAGCTGTATTAATATTCGTATATTCAGCTCAGAAAAAATATTTAATATGAAATAAATTTAATTTAAATTGAAATTAGAATATTAGTAAAAGGGTTTTCGAAAATCTATTCGGAGAATGCTTCTCTTTTATTCCTCTGATATCAATCATTTTGATTCTAATCATTGATATTTTTTATATATGTTTCTGAGGTATGTTTTCAGTCTTGCCTATCCGAAGTTTTATAAAGACTTCTTCTGAAGTCCTTTGAAACTTTGGTCTAATCGAAAGCAATTTATTTAAAATTTATTCTGGAATTTCCTTTAATCTTCTTTAAATGTACATTAGAGTTGGTTTCGGAATGAACCAGCTGTTAAATCTCAAACTCTAATATGGTAGATATGCTAATGAGAAAACAACTAGACTAGTTTAGATAAATCTTAATAAATCCGCTTTGTTACAAGGAACAGTCCATGTTGTTTCCTAACTATTTCTTTTTTATAAACTGGCTTGATTAAAAGATCAAAATAATAACAGATTTGATGTTTTTGTTAATACCATAAAGTTTATTATCATATATTTCATAAACGTAGACTTCGCTTTAATTTTCTCTATATTTACGTAAGCTTCAGTATATTTTAAAAATTACTACAGTCCTTTCAAAATGTTAAGCATGCGGCAATATTCAAAACAACACAAAAACTTTATGTTTTATCAAATCCAAAATTCAAATGAAAATATTATATTAAATTATTTTATTCATGAGTTTAAAAATAAAGTTCATAGAGTTTCATTCTTTTGGGTAACATATAAACTAACGAGCTCTGAAACGACTGCATAAGGGATTATCTCCAGGGCTTCTTGCAACAGATAAAAAATCAGAAGAAGGGTGTAAATAACCCTTTATTCAATCAAATATAGCTCAAAAGATACCCCCACTTGGGCTTACACAAAGCCATTACTTCTGACTTAACTCAAACAGGTAACAAATTTAAAATAAAATAAAATCTTGCGTCTCGTAAGATAAATTAAAGTGCAGCAACGCTCTGACTCGTAGAAACCGGCGGAAAGAAGCCCAATGGTTAAAAGCACTCAGTGCCATAGAATGGGATCGCTAATAGTTCAGAATAACAACGTGGCCTTCAAGCAGGCATAAAACTCTCTAAAACCACCTTCCCAAATCTTCGCTTAAATACCACTTCTTGTACCTCAATTTGAAAACACTCGCGTTATCTCATTAACATTTTGCTAGTAGGAAAGCGTGGGTGAAAACGAGATTGAAAAAAATGTTGCTTTAACTGAAAATGAACTGCTAGTCAAACTAAATAAATTCCTACAAGTTAAAAAAAGATGCAATTAGGTAAACTTTAATCTTAAATGCATATTTTAATTTAAGTAAACAAATGAGAACATTTTAATGCGGTTCTCAAAAACAAGTAAGTTTAATAAGGAAGATTACCCCCTTATGATTTTGGTACAGCTTTGCACTGGCACTTAACTCTTTGCTTAGATAATCTAACCCCCCCGGAGGTCGACGCAGAGTACTATGCGAGGCTACTGGCTAGGATCTGTACCTAGGCAGTCTCGGCCACGGGGGTATAAAATTTATGAACTTGGCAGTTCCCGATGGTCCATGGGGTAAGTCTATACTTGCTTTTCATGGGCCGGATGGTGTCAGTCCCCTCCACCAGGATACTGGTAGCCAAATAGCAAACTGGACCATTGAGAGTCTGGTCACTGCTGTCCTTGATATTCCACGTAAAGCCCAAGGAGAGGGGCATCCTGTGTAGTGCTGGCAGGTAGCCTCAATCAACGGCCAGTCATCCTCCAAGTTGCCATCTCCACCCCGCCGTGGTCTCTGACCTCTGGGACGGTGGTCTTAGGCGGCCAGTTTAGCGGTGGGTAGAATGAGTTCGTTTTTATGGCTGAGGTTCACGGAGATGTGGGCTCCTGAACTCGGCAGAGTAGTTTTTCCTTCCTTAGTGGGTGGCTGACTGATGCTGTGTATCAGTCCCTGTAGTGCCATTTAGTTGGCGGAGCAGGTATACATCTTAGTTAGTTAGATAATCTAAGAAGTAGAGGCCAATATCAGCGATTGCTCAAAAAGGACAGTTTACATCTCTGGGAAGGTACTTGAGGGAGTTTCATTGGCAGATAGCTTTTGAATTACATTCAAAAATTATTTTGAAGGGCTCGAAAGATAGTCTGCCCTCTTGCGATATTTTCTTTCTCAAAATATTCGTCCATAAGCTCTGCTCTGCATGGATGAGTATTTCATCAATCAATCAAAGAATGGATTAATTGCTGCAGGGTAGATTCATACAAAGGATTCAAGATCCTGATTCGTGCTGCTCTGATGTCTTTATGAACAGGAGCAGGCTTTCTAGATCCTTGCACTCCTTTAATCCTTTGTCTAATTTATAATGTAAATATTTGAAATTTGTTTCCTGAAGACAGATTTCGACTCACTAAGTATTGGCATATAATATACGGAGATGATTTGCTTTCATTTCTTAATAAAGAGCCAAAAATTTTAAATATAAACGTTTGAGGTACAGTTTTTATTTCGAACTCATTATTTCATATTACGTTCTCCATCATTTCAGTTAAACTAGATATCAATTAAACAAAATTCGAAGTGAATTTTTATTCTTCAACATGAGTATGTTTATCTTGTTTTCACTGTTCAAAATGTGAGAAAAACAGCAAGTTTGCTGCGGATGAAACGGAATTGGCTGCTTTAAAATGTAAAATGAAACAAGCATTTTACTTTTTTAAAGGAATCAACTTTCTACCGCCCTATCTCAGCAACATACTTTAAGAAAATTTTCATAGCAAGCAGGCAGAAGAAATTTAAGATAATATCTGATGTGATGAACTTTCTAACGTCCTAGATGCCTCGCCACTATTGTTACAAAGCTTAAAATGTGTCCAGGTTAACAGATGATGGAGAAAAACTTTGATACTCCGTCAAAGCAAAATTTAACAGTCCCGTGATTGCGTGACAAGCTTGAAAATGAAGGATCTGTGTATGACCTAAAGAAAGAGAATGATACAGCATCAAGATAACAAAAGATGAAGCGTAGGGACGATGTTAGAGACTTACAATGGTATGCCACAAAGCCAAGAACAAGAGATGATAAAAAAAACATGCAATTGAGGTACTGCTTCTGTTTCCCTTCTTGTTGAAATCATATCCGCTGTCTATCGATATGTTCCATAATGTTGTTGTATTGCTGCAAACGACGGTCACTTTGAGGATCTATAACTTTAAGATATGTGCCTCCAAAAAAATTAATATATGTTAAAAAATAATTAATTAAACAAATTTAATCAAACCAAAAATTAGAAAAACTCTGAAGACTTTCAGATTTTACATTACACCCAAAAGGGCTTTTTTTAGCGTTTTCTGTGTTACCTTTAATTATTAACTATCATGTTCTTCGCACTTAAACCATAAAAGTCAATTCAACAAGAGTATCGCAAAATAATTTTAAAATTAACGTTTCTTTAGAATTTCCGATACACAGTCTCGCTCGCGCGCTGAACATAAAAATGTTTTTTTTTTTCGTAAAGTGTTGCCATTGCTCGCTTTGAAATCCTTGAGTATCTTAATCAAAAATTCGTTAAATGTTACAAAATATGAACAAATTCCAAATTTAGGCATAAACTAATAAAACAAATTCCAGATTTGGGCTTCCTAATGCCCATATTCGGAGGAGGATTACGTTATTCAAAATTTAATATTCTTGGTACCGTTGTTTTATCACAATGGAGTTATTACCAAGAAAAAAATCAGTTCGTTATTCTACAGATTGGATGATTTCTTCTTTCCTGTATGAACTAAAGGAAGTACTGTAATCGTGAAAAGTATCGAGTATCATATTTCAACGGAAATATCCATTTTGACAGTTCTTAAATCCATTTCGACGACTTTTTAACCCAAATGGGCATGAGCCCAAAAGGACTATTAGTCTCGAAGCAGCATTTTGTATCGAATCACTATAAACAGATGTATCACTTTTCAAACTGTTGCCACCAAATACTATCGTCCTGTATTATATTCAGAGAAACTAAATAATGATAAATCTACATGAGTGTACGTATGTTTCTCGCATTGTAGAAAAACAACGATACCTAGATTCATCAAATTTTGAATAACATAGTCCTCCACCCAAACATGGGCACCTGGAAGCCCGAATTAGGAATTTCGAATTTGGTTTATTGTCTGTGTCATATTTTTTAAACCTTTAACGAGTTTTTGATTAAAAACTCAACGGTTTCAAAGCGAGCAGTGGCAACACTGTAGGAAATAAAACACTTGTCTCTCCAGCGCACAAGACTGTCTATCGGAAATTCTAGATATGCTGTTTTTAATATTTTTTTCGTGGTGTCTGTATGTATGCACAGATAAAAAGACTCTTCGTTTCCAAAAAGAATTTTAAAATGGATTTAAAAGAGGTTCTAAAGAGAATTTTCTGGCATCTGCACGTAAAAGGGTATGCATGTATCTCGCATAAGAAGATTAGTCGTAGACCGTTGTAATTTTATATATGGTACTGCTATAGTATCTAATTATGCACCTCTCTTTTTTATTGCAATTGTCGGTGCTAAACATATATATACTCATTCTTTGCCCCGGCCTTTATTTTCGCAATTGTTGGTTATAGTCACGTGCTTCCAATTGCAGAAGTAGTTTAAGTGACAAAGATATTCATGTTTTGACGTCAAATTTAAAAAAGAAGGCTTTTGAGCAAATAACGAAATCTAGCTTTAACTCCTTATGGAAAAATAAAATTATAAGATGTTTTATTCTCGTACGACAAAATTTTACCGAGATATTTAGTTTCAAAATTTGCATTTTTAATGCGATTTTCAGCTTGTCCTCAGTGATTAATTATTGAGGTTAGAATAATTCAATGAAATAAGTTCGAGTCATGTGGTGTTCTCAGCAGATTTTGATTCGTTATTCGAAATTCTAAACATAAATATTCACGAATTTTTCTTTAATTTTTTGAAATCAATGTATTTTTTATCACAGCATTTACTTTAGCATACCCATCCCAGATATAAATTTTAGCTTTTATATCAGAGAATGCATAAATTTAGTTTTTATATCCGAGAATGTATATCAGGAACAAAAAAAATTATATTCCGTTTCAA
>KK119362.1:44901-58036 GCA_000611955.2 Stegodyphus mimosarum | reverse complement strand
CTTTCTAAGAAATTCGTCATCTAAAATATTCTTTTAATATTTTTCTTTACATACACACTTATAACATTTTTATCAAATACCAGATTGTTAATAGATTCAAAAGTATTTTTCCAAATGGTTCGTATTAGACTGAAAAGTCATTTCTGCATTCTGTAGTGAAGAGACGTATAAGAGTCACTTCAAGAATCTAACTGTCAAAAATAAAGTTTTCTTCGGTTTTCTTATCTAGAAAATGAGATATGAACCCATCTTTAGAATCATTTCAGAGTAACAATGCGTAATCTAAGAAGATATTTCACTTCAAATAGCTTGTTTAAAGCTATTTGGCATGTTTCCATCTTATAGGACATTCAGACGAAATAATTTTTAAACATTTAGGTTAGAAAGATTCAGATCTATTTTAAGTAAATAATGCCGCATTTTACAATTTAAATAAGCTAAAAAGAGAGGTTTAATCTTTTTATACTTTTTAGATATCTTTCGTTCAATTTTGTAGAGTAAAAATGTTATCATGTCATATATACAATTTTATTATGATATTGGATGCTTAGTTAAAACAGTTTTTAAAAATAGATATAATTGAAGCATTTAATAAAGTCATGTTTAAAATTTCTGAATTCTAAAATTTATTTTGAATGTTTGGAAATCGCGTGTTATTTCCCACTATCGTACCAATATGATATTCATTAAAAAAAGGTGCATACAAGGTAATTCAAAACGATGTGAGCATAATTCCATTGCCCAAAAGGTGCTCAGTGGTACAATCGCTGAATTCGTGCGTCTCGATCGGTGTCCAGATCCTGATGAACAGACTGGCTGCATTCATGTTTTCTTCACTTTCCCCATACATTACTCAATAAGAGGAAGTTTTGTCTTACACCTCTTTTCGTGAAGCCATGCCTCTTCTTGCACAGATAGTAGTGGATTGCTTCGTACTAATAATCAAAATAAAGAAAGCCAGAAATAATAAATTATTCTTTGCTTCATAACGATATTTCGTTTAAATTCCATAGTCATCCGACAAAACTTATCTCATACCCGTCGAATCCCATATCCATAGAGTCATTGTAATCACTCTGACAATTTCAGCCACAGTCAAGACGCGAGTGCCACCTTTTTAAACTGTTTCCTTATTATTCACAGAAGAATACAAGTGTATTTTTTGTGATATAATTACATAATCAGAATGTAGCAAGTCAGAAGACCAACAACACATATGCTTGAAGTTTTTGAAAAAATGCTGAAACCTAGATTAGTTCATCGTTCAAGTGCTAACACGTTTTTTGCATGCAAGACTTGTAGAGACATTAGGTTATTTCGAAGAAGGAGTAATGAAAAGTGAGCAACGCCCTCGCCGGAATTCGAACCAGAGAGTTCTCGAATACGCAGCGAGCGTACTTACCACTATACCAGGAAGTCATACCAAGAAGGCAGGAGAAATACCTTATATACTCCTCTTTTTAAAGAGCGACTGGGGATTAGGGGATCCAACCGCGAAATCCTGGTGGTGGAGAATCATCCTCCACCATCATTTTAGTTCCGGCGCCAGTGTAGAGACATTAGGTTATTTCGAAGCAGGAGTAATGAAACATGAGCAATGCCCTCACCGGGATTCGAAGCACGGACTCTGGAATAAGTGCCGAGCGTATTCCAGAGTCCGTGCTTCGAATACCGGCGTATTTCTGACCACTACACCACGGATCACCACTTGACCACTACACCAAGAGCGTATTCCTGACCACTACACCACGAAGGCATGCCAAGAAGGCGGGAAAAGTACCTTTTAGACTATCATCCTAAAATGAACATTTTTGAGGAAATAACACATTAACCCCCCCAGTACTATGATAATGCGTTCGATCAAATGACATAGATGAGACAAAGAAGAATTTTTTTAATGGTTTTTCTCTATCCCAGATCTTATATTTTGAAGAAGATGCCTAAATAAAATATTCCAAATCACTTAGGATCCGAGAATGAGATTAACAGACTCAGTAAAGAAATCAGACAGAAATTGGTCTCATAATTATTCCAGATTAATTTTAATAACCTTGCAAAAGTATTTTTTAATATAATCATTCCGTGAATTTATAGTAATTCTACACTAATCTGCTCGAATATAAATACAAATTCAAAATTCTGGATCGTCTTTTGTGATGAAAAGTAGATTTACTTCAACAATACAGACCAAAAATGGAGTTGGTCAGAGCCCGTTGAGCCCGTCGATAGCGTTGCAAAGTGCAATTTGACTAGCAAAATGATTATGCTTTGCATATGGTAGGATTGCCATTGTATTATCCACAAAGAGTACTTGGGAAAAGGTAAAAACCTCGACTGTAAAGTGTAGAACTAGATGCTACTCCGTATTGATGCTGCTATCAACTTAAAACGTCGAACTGAGTTCGGGCGTAAAAAATTAATGTTCCATCAAGATAATGCAAGACCACGTGTGTCTGTATGCACTCGTATGGGAACTTCTGCCACACCTACCATTTATCCCTTCTTCGGACTTATACCTTTTTCACACCCGCAGCTACATTTTGCTGGTGCTACTTTCCGTTCTGCACAGAACGTCCAAAATGAGGGTGATCTGTTTTTGGACTCGTGTCCAACCAAGCGTCTGGGCCGAAGGCTTTGAAAATCTACTCAAATGTTGGCAGAAAGTCATAGATTTGTGTGGTGATTACTACCCGCACTAAAGGTACTGCTTTGATGTTTATTTTATAACTTTATTAAGCATTTTTCTTGGCAGAAAACTTTCGTTACAACCAGATACAAGCTCATGAACTAATAATATTTTAAATAACGAACTTTAAATAGTTATTTAAATCAACACTAATGATATCAATATAAATTAACATGCAAAATTTGATTTTTTTTTGGCTTTGCCTTCCATTTCTTCATAATTGTTATTATTGCTCTGGGAAAACTAAAATATAGTTATTAAACAATTGCAGAAGAGTTTACATTGTGAAATGTTTAAGTGAGATAGTAAAATGCCTATTTAATCTGAACTGACTTTTCTTAAGACAATGTTTTTTATTTGAAAATAGCGAAAATTTCTAAGAAAAACATTTTAATTTTCTTCAGATGTAAACACTCTGAAGATGTTAAAAATCTACCTCGCCTATAAAAATATCTGAATCGTACAGAAGCATAATGTAACCAGGAGGCATAAAAATGAAAAAAAAATCTAAAGTTTTATGGCAACAATCAGTATATATAGCAAACATAGGTCCAGAGCCTTTACATAATAGACTGTGATTTTTATTTGATGGCATTGCATGAGGATATTCGTTTTGCCGTGGATTCTAGCAAAGAGTGTCTGACAGAATTGCTTACATATATCTTTTAATTGCAAAATAAATTCATTGAAGATAAAGAGTGGCTCTAACTCGAATCATAACATGTCTCATATGGAGGATTTTGGCATCAGGCATACACCTTTTTGGAAACGCCCGGCTCCGGCAGCACATAAATTTTAATGAAAGATCAACCCAACGCTAGTGATAATATTGTCAGAACAACAGATCTGAAGATATCTTTGATACTATATTGGGCGCCACTATACAGCAAACAGTCACTAAAAGTAACCTAATTTCATAAGGATGTGCTTAACAAATAGCAACGTATGTTGTGGTGAACCTGTGCTATTGCACAATCTGCTGCGAGCAGCCTTTGACTAGAATATTTTTTTTCATGTTTAAATTCTTCGTTTACCTGAGCCAGGAAAAGAAATAAATCGGTTTTGACCATACAATGACTCTAATCTGATGCAGTAATAAAAGCTTCATGGCCATGACAGACGAGTAAACTCTCTAATCGATACTATCAATTCAAGAGTACTTATCATAGTCAGTTCCAACCTTACCTCGGCTGTGCTATGTGCCACCGAATAAGTGACAGGTGTAGATAAGCGGTTCGCAGACAGCGAAACATCAACACACTTACGGGAGCTTTTATTATCCACAATTCTCAACGAAAATGCCATTCTAGTCTTACCGAGCTCCTGATCATCGATCATGCAACCCTTGTTAACCCTATTGGTAACCATATCATGTTGCTCTATTACTTCGTCTACCTTTTTACCAGGCAATTGATTCATCAGTAAGAGCATCCATCTGGTTTTTCTGTAAACGATGATGCGATCTGTGCTGAACTAAATAAATACGCTATTACGTGGATCTTCGTGGTATTCTCGTTTCCTAATCCAAATAACATGGCTAATAATCAGTCCCAGTTGCAGAGTTGCTCAAGCAAAGTACCTTGTATGTTTTAAGAAGTCGATTTTCCTTGCGCAATAGACCCCTGTCTTTTCATTTTTATTCCATTTGCATGTTTAGTTTCCGGATCGTGTTTTAATGCAGAGTATAATATCCTTAATGTATGTTTCTAAAATAAAACTGTTTAAATGTTTGGATTTTTTCTGAAGTTATTACAGATGAATTCCGTTTTCCCCTATTTTAATAATTAGTTAATGTTTTTTTTTAATCACAATAAAATGATGGTGCTTGGGACCCTTAAATTCAGAATTCAAGTGCATCAGTGTCTTGCTTAAAGATATACGTTACTCTTCTGAAACTTATATATATACAAGTATTATCTTCAAAAAGTAAAACTTTATTGTCTGTACAAGTTGCTGGATTGAAAAAATGAATTGATTTATGTATACCTCTGCACTATTCCAAGTGCTGAATAAGCAAAACTCTGAAGTGGAAACACAAGCTTTTTTATGCAGTGTATGACATGAAATCGGAAATCCCTTCTGGTGCATTATCGAAACTGAATTTATTGAACGAAATCCACCAACTGAAACCGACTTTCTCCTCCCTCAAGTAGGATTAGAAGGCATCGAAGGACATACATCAAATCACGAAAGTCAAAGCATCATTTGAACAGTTCTTTTCTGTAACCCATAAAAGAATAGACGAGGAATATGTACCAAGATTAGAATCACTCAGTGGTATCCAAAGCACGAAGACATGCAATAGTCGGTTGTATAAGCGTACGTGGCCGGCGTAGGAAATTAGTTCCAGCGTAGGCTTGTCATATTTTTCTTCATAAGAGGTGGACACAGTATAAGTAATTTTAACATTTCTTTGTCCCACTAACCTATTAACATTCTACCGTGAAGAGACTAAAAGGATCACATGTAGCAGAAACATTCTATTTTTGTGCGTTTCCGCTTAATATTTCTGCTGAATGATGAATGTGTAATTCTTTAATCAGAGTGTCATACAGCTCAGCTTTTTTATTTAGTGTAATTGTAGAATTAAGTTGATTATTAGGAACGTCTATTTAAAATTAGCAGAACATTGTTAAACATTGATACTATCAATTTCTAACAAATATTCACATTAATTTTAATCACGTAGTGATATTAAGCAATTGGCAACTTTGACAACAAGGGCAAAATCGTTCAGATCATCTGCCTGTATGAACAATAAATGATTTGTTACTATCACATTGTGTGAAAATTTGAAAGAATAATTTGTAAATTTAACTTCTTATAAGACAATGGTTTTTATACCTTAAATTTTATTATATGATATTGTAGAGACATTAGGTTATTTCGAAGCAGGAGAGATGAAAAAATAGCAATACCCTCGCCGGGACGCGAACCCCGGATCTCTCGAATACGTGCCGAGTGTGCTGACCACTACACCACGAAGACATGCTAAGAAGGCGGGAGAAATATCTTATACGCTCACCCTTTTAAAGGGCAACTGAGGATTAGGGGATCCAATTGCCAAATCCTGGTGGTGGCGAATCGTCAAGTTCGGGTGCCACTGTAGAGACATTAGGTTATTTCGAAGCAGGAGAGATAAAAAATGAGCAATACTCGCGCCAGGACTCGAACCTCGGATCTCTCGAATACGCGCCGAGTGTGCTGACCATTACACCACGAAGGCGGGAGAAATGCTTTATAACATATTTTTCTGTTATCTTTATTTGTGATAAAATATCATGATAAATTGATTATGTGGCATATATTGCTTCTGTATTTTCAACTGAGTATAGCGCTTTCGATATCCATCTTCCATTTTAAATTTGAAGTACCCACTCGTGGTACGGCAACCCTCGGCTGCTTTTAAAGAATTTTGAATTTTTAAATTTACACGAATAAACAAAAAAATAAGTAAATTTGCTATATCGATGTTGATTGACCTTAATTTTAATCTAATTAATCTCATTAAATTGTGACTTTGGTTCTGATTGCGTTATGATATATATTTGCGAAAGTTATGTAAACAAAAACTGCGTTACAACCGTTTTTAAAAATTTAAGCATCGCTTTTAAAAAATACATTAGATACGATTACATCTTATGTCTTCTTGTTAGTTTGTAGATCTGGACTTCTTTGTTAACATACACTGTAACTAGATCTACGTGAAGTCTGTGTTGCAACCTTTCGAAAAGACTCGAAGATGAGTACAAGGGAAGGGTTAAAAGGACCCTTTTTTTGAATAAAATAGTTTACAGACGGCACGGACTTAACGAACTTGTCATCAATCACTTGTGTTGAGGAACTTGAAAGATAACATAACAAACAAAATTCGAGCGTAAATAGTAATGCAAGACTACACTGTATTGTCTATTAGGATTTTTGAAGTAGGAAACACAAAAAATGAGCAATGCTCTCGCCGGAACTCGAACCTGAAATTCTCGAATACTCGCTGAGGGGGCTATCGTCACGCACGAAGTTATGCAGAAAGGAGAGAGAAAATACGTTATATATCTCCTTTTAAAGGGCGACTGACTGGGGATCAGGAGACCCAGTCTTCAAATCCTGATGGTGAAGAGTCATCATTCACCACCATTTTTAGTTCGGGCGCCACTGCAGAGCAACTTAGAATTTTTCAATGTCAGGAAGCTGAAGAAATGAGCAGTGCCCTCACCGGGACTCGAACCTTGGACCTCTCGAATACACGCCGAGTGTGCTACTGTTACACCACGAAGGTATGCAGAAAGGGGGGGAGAAAATACCTTATAAAACAATTCGATTTCATCTAGCAGTCTGGCAACACAGGCGTAAGACTGAATTCGGTATTTAGAATGCGGAGGCGAGATTCGCAATTTCCCAGCTGGTAGAATTAACAACGTGCGCTCTTAATAGTGAAACCACTCTCTGACTAACCTTTTCTCTACTTCAGTAAATAAACTCTCTTTCACCCTAACTAATTTACATCTTCATCAGAGAATCAGAAAAGTCGAGAAAAGCGAAAAAATTAATATAACTATTAGTAAAAGTAATACACCTCACAATATTGTATGACAATTTACAGAGCAGGAATTAGGTACTTGTAAAAAAATTAAGTTTACTATAAGATCACTGCACAAAGCTTAGTGATAAATAAAAGAAAGTTATACTTCAAAATTGAATATTTACATGAAAAAAAATAATAATATTTGAACTAACTGTCATAATCAAGTAAATTTTCTGGGATTACACAATTTATATCTTTACATTCAACATTATTAGCTCAAAGAGACAATTTGCTCGGAAGGGCTGTTAATTTCCTTTCGGAATTTTGCGTTGGTTCACTATAAATAGTGTTTCATTTTCTAAATTGATGCCACCAAATATTAGAGCCTTGCATTATATTTGAAGAAATTAAATAATGAAGATTCTGCATAAAGGTATATATGTTTCTTGCACTGTGAAAAAACAACAGTATCTAGAGACACTAATTTTAAATAACGTAGTTCTGCATTCGAATATGGGCATCTGGAAGCTTAGATTTGGAATTTGTTTTATTATCTATTTCATATTTTTTAAAACGGGGGCGTAGTGTGGCAGGCCTCCTCCTGGTGCACCCTGGGTTACGCTAAATCTGCTGCAGCTTTGCCGCTTGTTGATGGCTCTTAGAGATCCTTCAAACTGTCCTTTTCAGGGCAAACAGCGATTAGTGATTGTCCAATGGAATGCTGGTTGTTTTTCCCAAGGAAAAAAAATGCAGCTTATGACTGAATTAAATGATCGACAAATAGATATATTTCTTATCTTTGAGGCAAATTTGTCTAGGGACGATATGAAAAACTACTCGTTTGATAACTATTATCTACAGCTCTTGCCTAAATCAAGAAGAATCGCTAATGGAATCTTGGTTGGTATTAAAAAGAACTTGACGTCCAAATTCAATATTATCAGTGACTTATCCTCTCATATTGGTACTAAGGTGGTCAAAATCGACGTATGGAAACAAAAACCCCATTTTACTATTTATGCTTGTTATAGCGCATCGAACAATAATAAATTAAGTTTCCAGGGTCTTTCCTTCCTTAATAAAACTATGCTCTGAGGAGATTTAATGCTCATAGCTCCCGCTGGAATTATAACGATTCTAATCATTCCGGGAGGATAATGGAGGACCTAATTACAACTAGACTGGAAGTAATCTACTAGACCACAGGTATCCCTTCTTATGTTCATTATAATGGAAATGGTACAAAACCCGATCTGATTTTAGTCACTGTTGATTTAGCTGGAGATGCAAGAAGAGAAGTCATTTATGGTCCTGATTCTGGACATCGTATGATCACGACAAGTTTTGGATTACAATCCTCTTATCCTTTAGTAAATAAAGTGAGAAATAAGTGGAATTTTAAGAAGGCGAAGTGGGAAAACTTGTGCTCGGAACTTGAGACTATCTTTTCCCAGCCACCTAAGTTTTTAAACCCTGAGAAGAGCATCGACAAGGCATTCGCTTATTTTTCTGAATTGATTTTGACAGCCGCAAAGAAGTGGCTACCAAGAGGAAAACAACTAAGGTTCAAGGCTTTCTGGAATGATAAATTGACAAAAAACCCTAAGGACGACCAAAGATGGAGAAGAAATGTAGCCATCCTTAGAAAAATTATTGCGGCAAAGAAAAACTGCTTCAATGATTTCATTACTATAATATATTATAGAAAGGGCTGAAAAAAGGTTTATAATTTTGTGAATAGAGTGAAAAGGAAAGAGAGTTTTCATGGAAGAGAACCCATGGAAGTAGGTTCGAAAATGCTGACAGATGATCTGGTCATTGCGGATGCTTTTAATTCCTTTTATTGCAAAAGACAGCGATCTAAAGAAGAGCCAAAAGACCCTTAGGAAAACAATTATCGAGAAATTTTCTTCTAGACCTCGGGGACTTTCGGTTTTTAATAGAGATTTTAATATTTCTGAATTGCGGGGAGCTATTGGACAAATAAAATGTAAAAAACGTCCATGCCCAGACAATATTCATATTGAATTTTTAAAGAATTTTGGCGAAAACAGCCTCAGTAAATACACTCTCTTTCCTCCTTTCTTTCCTCTGCCCTCCTGAAGCTCTATAATAAGAGTTGGAACTCGACTGTTCCTGCTGCTTGGAAAAAGGCTATCTTGATTCCAATTCTTAAAAGAAACAAACCACAGCAGGATGTGGACAGCTATAGACCAGTTGCTTTAACTAGTGTGTTATCAAAAGATAATGAAGAGAATGATTGTTTCCCGTCTTAATTGGAAACTAATGGCTTAATATCATTCACACAAGCGGGATTTAGAAATTACCATTCTACAAGTCAACAAGTCGTATTCGTAAGCCAGTCAATTAAAAATGCGCTTAATGAACGAAATGCGGTACTGGCGGCTTACATAGATTTCCAAGCAGCGTATGATAACGTATGGAGATTAAAGGCAGTTCAAAAACTTCAGACATTCGGTATTGGCGGAAAAATATTCCTTTGTGTAAAGCATTGCTTAACTCAACATTTTTGTGCTACTCGTTATTGCCCCAACACTTCAAAATATAAACAGGTTGAAACGGGTTTGCCTCAGGGCACAGTTATTAGCCCTATTCTCTTTAACATTTTCATTAACGACCTACCAGACATGTTAGGTTCGGATGGGATCGTGAACACTGCCCTTTTTGCCGATGATCTTGTCGTATGGGCCTGAGCTAATAAAAAAGATCAGGATGGTTTAAACCAAATCTTAAACTCTGCACTCCAGAGACTTGAGGAGTGGTGTTCTGCTAATAATATAAGAGTTAATCAGGGGAAGACTACTTGTCAGTTTTTCTCTCTCAACAGACAACACTTTACTCCTAGACTAAAGTATGAGAAATCCGTTTTGCAGCAGACGGATGATGCCACCTATCTTGGCTATATTTTTGACAAGCGCTTAAGCTGGAGAAAGCATGCAGGGCATGTAGTTGCTAAGGTGGAGCGTAGATTATCTATCCTTAAACGCTTAGCAGGTGTTAAATGGGGTTGTGGAAGAGAGACTCTCAACTCGACGTATAAAAATGTATATTCGACCAATACTAAATTATTGCTGTGAGATATTGATATCGGCTACGCGAGATGTGATACAACGTCTGGGGGTATTCCAAAATTAGGCATTGCGCATTACAACTGGGCCTGTTAAAACGACTCCTGTTCTGGCAATGCAGCTGGTATCGGCAAACTAACCAATGACAAAACCTGATTCAGAAAAATGCTTTCATCCTTTTCCAGAGACTTATTCGTCTACCAAGTAACCTTCATTAGAGGAATTATGGTTATAATAAACAACGAAATCTGAAGACACAAAATGGCTTTCTGCAGTGTGTCTCTCACCTAGAACAATACAATCGTATAATAACGCTGGATATGAAACATTTTTTATATCCAGCGCGCGAGACTGTGTATCGGAAATTCTAAAGATATGCTGTTTTTAAATATTCTGTGATTTTGTTGCTGAATTGAATTTTATGTGGCGTAAGAGCGAAGCACGTAATATTTAATAAACAAAGTTAACACATAAAAAGTTAATAATAAACAGACAAAGTATGTTTCGCAATTTTAGTAAGGAAATTGAACATTGGTAGTATAAACTGAGAAAAGATCGAAAAAATAGAAGAACGTATCAACATTTAACACTGCATCGAGAATTGCAACACATATGTTCCTTTACTGCTTTTAGAAATTTTGTAAGTTCGTTTTTGAATTATATATGGCGTAAGGGCGAAGAAAATTAGGCTCTATTATAAAGTTAAACAAAAAGAAATTAGTTAGTGGGAGTGAGTGTAACAGCGGACTGCTAGAGTGAGCCCTCAGTGAGAGCGTAAAAAATCCTTAGCAAAACCATTTGGGCGACCATTATAATCTCGTTATATTATAAGGTATTTCTCCCGCCTTCTTCGCATGCCTTCGTGGTGTAGTGGTCTGCATGCTCGACGCGTAACCGAGAGGTCCGTGGTTCTATTCCCGGCGAAGGCGTTGCTCAATTTTCAACATTCCTGTAATGTCTACACTGACGCCCGAACTAAAAAGGTGGTGGATGATGATTCTCCACCGAGAGGTTCGTGGTTCGATTCTCGGCGAAGGCGTTGCTCATTTTTCATGACTCCTGCTTCGAAATAACCTAATGTCTCTGCAATATAATCTTCTTACACCCTCAGTGAGAGCGTAAAGATTCCTTAGCAAACCCTTTTGGGCGACCGTTAGAATCTTAACTGTTTTAGATCTTTTAAAATTCATAGGAATCTTTGATGCTTTCTTTTATGTAGATTATTCACTTTTAAGGAAATAATTAGACAATTTATGCAACGTGTGAAGTTGAATGTTACATTTACTCCATCAGCGAATGGACAGAGACCTCAGAGTTTTCCATTTTGGCGTACAATGCACCATGCTCATTTGCATTTAAAAATAAATATGTATACATGCAAAAAATAAAATAATTAGAAAAGAAATTGACTGAAAGAAATGCGGCGGTGAATAGATTTTGGACTACGTAATATTCAGTGCTAAGCTTTTGCATATCTTCTCCTTAAATCGTTTATTTTGCTTGTTGAGATTTGTACTCAAGGAACTTTAATTCTGGGCCAGAAAGCATTGCGATTCCGGTCCCTAGTGTACATACCTGCACGTGGATGAATACAGAAATTCGTCCATCTATGCTAATCGCGTCGAGTAGACTCCGCATCCCTGGAATTGCGCTGAGGTTAACAAAGCTACGGGCCAGCGAAGTATCAATTTGTCCACTCTACTCCTTCCGCGTCGTACGAAGTTGAGGCAAAACGGTAGCTAAAACATATAGTTGCACTAATTTGCAAGAGTGTGTACAAAGTTGCATTGATTTCTCCATGTTTCTGGTTAAGCCAGATTTTATTACTCCGAGTTCTACTGCAGTGTAATTCTTTATTCAAAAGCCCAAAACCATTACATTAAATTCTTTTAATTTAAAATTTTTCTGTTCTGTTTACTAGTGTCGATTGGAATTCATATTACATGTAAAATTTAAATATCCTTCTCATTACAGAACACTTATCGAATGCAATGTTATTTCAAAAGAGATTGAATCCTCTAAGTTCTTAAGCACGTTTCTGCTAAATTACATTCTTTTCTTATTGATTCTTTATTTACAAAGGATCAGAGTACCTTTGCTTTATCTTGTCGTATATGTGACTAAAATAACGCATCAGATTTCGTAACGTATAGTTTTATAGTTACGTTGAAAATTGTTGCTAAATTTCGAGTCTGAAAATTTGTGTTTGGTGGCCATCACATCAGAAGATCAATCGCGATTTATTGATCGTCTGAAATCGAGATTATTTTTCTTAGTTTGCGAACAAAGTCAAGGCCATTCTTTACATCGAACAGAATTTAGCTCAGAGTTATTTTAAAGTTTCCTTATTTTGAAATTGAACGTCGGAATTGACTTTGCAGCTTTTATTTTTATTCGCTTGTTACTTCCTTTTGCTGCAGATTATGTTACCCTGGTAGAACAAAAAGACCAATTTCGGATCGGAAATATGTCCTTTTAGCATCTAACCATTATCTAGAAAATGTCTCCGATCCAATGACATTTTCTTCTAGGGTACAAAGCTTAAGCTCCTTTTCTTTTTAAAGAATTTTCCTTTATATAATCTAAGCTACTGAGGATGCAGACAAGTATAGTGTAAATGTTAAGAAAAAGGTATCGTAGAAACAACGAGAAAATAATTTTGAAGGAAAAGATCTCAGTAATCGTTAGGTTTAGCATTGGTTTCAGCAAAAGGTGCAATACTAAAATACGGAACCTTCCTATACTACCAGTCATCCCAAATATCTTAAGCATAAGTTTACTTTTTTTTCCTATGAGCAACTTTGTGGTCTACCTATCAGTGGAACAATATATATATAT
>KK119362.1:0-44042 GCA_000611955.2 Stegodyphus mimosarum | reverse complement strand
AATAATAATAAAGTGTTATAATAAAGTAAAGCCAATAAAGTGTGTCTTGATACTTCATCACGTGTCGTCGTTATTCACTCCAAATCTACGAACCCCTTTAACATGCGTAAGAAGAAGAAAAGAGGAAAAAACATATATATATAGGGAGAGAAAGAGATGACAGACAGGCATGCGAAGTAGCTAGATCTCTTGGATATGTTTTTCTGCCCGCAGGGCAAAACATTAAGCTTAGGTACGAAGGAAAGGATTGCAAGTTAAAGACAATGTCATATTTCAGAGAAATAAAGAAAATTTCGCATTTCTGAAATGAATTTGAAAGGCCGAGTAAAAAAAGAAATAAAGAAATAAAAGGTGGATATTAAACGCAGTTGAAAAAAAAAATCTGAATTTCGATTGAAAGAGAACCAGAAATTCACCTCTCAGCAATGTGCCCATAAGTGCGAATGAATAGCGTAAAATCTGTGTTCTCGTAGTATATTATATCTTGTCAAGAGTGTGTTGCAAATGCATACTGTATTGAGTAAGGAAAATACTAACTTAGTGTAAATATAATTTTAGAAAATTGTGTTTGCGATGCTTCATTACAAAAGTCTGAGCACCCCCGAGCTTTTATTTGTTACTTATCAGAAGGCATAACGATGATGGAAAACTTCTTATCAGAAATGTTGTTGTGACTTATCTCACATGTCTGATAGTAACATCAGAAAAAGTCCACGATATTCATCATGCCAAGGCGTGCAAGAATCGTTCGTTGGCGTTGGCATTAATCTTGAGCACCATACAGGTGACAGTAAGCCTTTGCTCATTTCCCCGCTCAATTTTGGTGGAGAGCATCCCGCGGGGGGGACAGGTCGAGAGTTTTCCACACATCTTCCCCTACCAACAACCTCTTAAGAGGACTTTTGGTTCGCCATATATTAAGAGTCACCTCATGCCACACAGACACTATGTATTTACAAATATCCATACTTTCTTCAGGATCCTAACCCTGAGCCTTCGGTTACAAGCGCCAATAAGGCCAAAAAACAAATAAAATAAAATAAAAAATACACACACACACATGCATATATATATATATATATGTGTGTGTGTGTGTGTGTGTGTATATTAAGATATAGGAAAATAACGATAGCTGTAAAAAATAATTGGCGACCTCAAAATTAACATTCTAAATTTGGTGCTCCGCCTGAATTCATCTGTCCTCCCAAATTCGAGATTTTTCTACGTTACGTAAAGCTGCTTGAAAAAGGCAACCAAAACTAACGCCCGCGTTAACTTGTATATATGAGAAATTATTGTAATTATTTATGATCCGAAAGTATATTGTTTACAAAGAATGATTCTAATGTGCCTAGAAATAAAGGTGGTGATTAGCTGAACTTGGATTGTGTCGACATCTTCTTCCATCCTTCCACTCAACTATCGAAAGCTGCTAAAAGTACTGGTGTTAACTGCGCACCAAAATTATCATTATCGGTCACGACGACGACTGTAAGCTGATTCCTTCTTCTGTGTTTCCCGAATTATTACATATGTATATATTATAATACATACATAAATATAATAAAAAGGAAAGGCAGAATATTTTACAACAAGTAATAATTAATTTAAGAAGCTAGCTACACGAAATTCCACCGTTAACCATTCCAAATTACAGCCAACAACGAAATGACACAGACTCCAATAAATAGCCAGGACATAAAGTTGGCAAATCTATGTAGTTCATATTTTTCGTAGTAAGATAACAAACAATCAAGCGAAAAACAAACGCAAACGATATGATAGCATTACTGCTTATAGTCCATAATTAAAAATAACATGGATTTATTAGGTAAATTGCCACCAGAAATTAACATTAAAATATATTTAAAATCATAATTATAAAATTAAATGCATATTATAATAACATGAAACTCTAATTTGTATTCCAAGTCAGTACAAATTATACGTTTGCAGAAACATCTCCCGCAATCCTGAGAATTGCAGACTGATAACAGATATAATGGAAAACTGACTAATGATATGATGAACTGAGAGAAGACTACAAAAATCCTAAAAAGAAAGCCAACACTTGACAGCTCATGGGGAATACTAAGCATACGCTGCTATGCAGCTTCTAAAATAAATTTTTAAAAATTTCTGATTTTGTTGTTGAACTGCATATGGCATAAGTGCAAAGAAAACTATCTTAATAATAAAGCAAAAAACGTTAAAAAAAGGGTAGTGAGTGCTAGAGTAGACTGATATGCTGCAAGTTCAAAGAGAGAGTAAAATACTATAACAAGCCCTTTTGGGCGATCGCTAAAATCTGAATTCTTTCAGATTTCTTTTAATTTTATTTTTTGTTGCCTGTCTGCCTTTAATTAATTAAAAAATACTTCTTCGTTTTCAATAGAGCTCGTAAATATTGTTACTAATAGGCTACAATTATTAACAGGCTCTGCAAATTATTGCTCTGTTCCCTTTCAGAGGGAGAATATAGTGAAAATAAAGTGAACGAATTGTAAAAAAATTCCTCTAATCAAATCGGACCACGTTTTAATTTTTTCTAGCTTTCATTTGCTTTAATTTCTGAAACTCTGGCCTGCTGCAGTTTAATCTGCACTTATTACCGTAAACCAAACTCCGAATATCACAGTACATCAAGAGTTTTGATGTGATATAACCTCGTTACTAGTTCGTTTGCTACCTGGTGATGACAGAATGAATTCAGCGAAACTGAGTTATAAAAGCAAGTCAGACTGCTAACGAGGTTTACTTCTGTATTTTAAATATGAATATTCAGATCTGAGGTAGACAGAAATAAAACATTTGTGTATAATATCCCTTTGATCGCATACTAACAAGTAGAATAAATCTGATGTGTACACCACATGACTTCCTTGTACGGAATATTAAATAATACGTATTTTTTGCAGCATTTCATTTAATATTATTTCCTCGAATTTCATTAGAGATATATTTCTCATTCAATTAATTCACTTCTCATTCCGCGACAAAGCAAAAATGCATAAAAACTCGAAATACCTTTATTAAAAATTAAAAAATATAGAAAAATATAAAACATAAATACAGTTAAAACTGTTGAAAGACCAATTTTTACAATTATAATTAGAGTTTCCACGCAAAAACGAGCAATTCGGCCAGTGGGCAATAAAACAAATTTTTCCGTGTATAAAACTGAGTTTACTTTTGGAATTATTCGGCGAAAACGCACTAAAGGCGTAGGCTGAATTTGTTGTGGACGCTATACTGAGTCAATATATGGGATAATTTAATTACTTGAATGATAATTCCAGAATGGATTAAGTATGATTTAATGCGCAATAATAAAAGAAGACATTATCTTTGTTGTTGCGAAGCGTAGTTCCTCTAGATTGGCAACAAACCCATTATTCTCCTAAGTTTCAAAAGTAAACAAATATGGCTGCTTTGGTAAAAAATAGGCTTAGCTGCACTTAAACAACTTTTAAATTGTTGATAATTGTACAACTATTGCATTCAGGTTAACTAAAGGCATAAAAACGTTAACCGGAAGATAAAAACAACATAATTCAGTCATTTTTAAAGCAAAAATGCACAGTTTACCAACATATAAGAATAAAGAAACTGAGCTCACTGAGCCGAGTAGCAGAATGGATATATATATACATATATTTATACTCTTTTGGTGCGGCCGGTTGCAACCAAAAAAGAGGTGCACATCTACTTGTTTTCGAGTTATGCGAGATACACACATACGTACGTACATACGTGCAGACGCTACGAAAAAGACGCTATGTGCAGACGCTCCTTTACTTCGTACAAGGAAGTAAAAATTGTTAAAATTTGGTAAAAATATACGAATGTCCAATAAATGCATTTCCAAATATATGTGTGCACGAAAAACTAGCAGTTAATCAACAGAAGTGTTGATCTACTGCCTTTAAGTTACTGCTCGGCGATTTATCTTCTAGTAAATTGTGTAGAAAGTCTGACATGTATAAACGAGTATCTAACATATTTTAATCAGTTTTCGGAAATTTTCTTCTTGATCGTTTTCTATCTGAAAGGAATCAGAAAAAAAGAAATGTACAATTGCTTACTCGTCTTTGATGTTTTGTGGCTCTCATAGGAATTTTCTCAAAGTGGATGAGAATGAGTTATTAACTTATAAGGTAATTCTCCCGCCTTCTTAGCATGCCTGCGTGGTGCAATGGTCAGCACACTCGGCGCGTATTCGAGAGGCCCGAGTTTCAAGTTCCGGCGAAACATTGCTCATTTTGCGCATCTCCTGCTTTCAGAAAATACCTAATGTCCCTACAGTGGCCCGCGAACTAAAAAAGAGTGGTGAGTGATGATTCTCCACCACCAGGATTTGTCGATTGGGTCCCCCAATCCCCATTCGCCCTTTAAAAGGGAGAGCATATAAGGCATTTCTCCCGCCTTCTTAGCATGCCTTCGTTGTGTAACGGTAGCACACTCGGCACGCATTCGAGAGGTCCAGGTTCGAATTCCGGTGAGGGCACTGCTGATTTTCATGTCTCCTTCAAAAAACCTAATGACTCTACAATGGCGCACGAATTAAAAACTTAAAGGTAGTGGTTTATGATTCTTCAGTACCAGGATTTGACGACTGGATTCTCTAATCCCCATCGCTCTTTAAAAGAGGGTGTATATAAGGCACTTTCTCCCTCCTTTCTGCTTGCCTTCGTGTTATAACGGTAGCACACATGGTGCGTATTCGACAGGTCCAGGTTCGAATCCAGGCTAGGTCATTGCTAGGTTCCAGGCTAGGTTCACGTCTCCTGCTTCAAAAAATCTAATGATTCTAAAATCTTCTTAAAAATTAAGTTTAAAACAATGAGAAAAGTGTAAAAGAAACTTTTGAAAGGCTCTTCCCTGTAGAAGGCATTAAACAAAAACTGTTATTTCAAATTTATTGAACGGATTGGTTATATAAGAGCAGCAAACTAAAGATTTTGAACAACTTTGAGAAATACATATAACATTATATTAAAGAGCTTAAATGAACTGATTGTCTTGCTCTAAAAATACTTCAGAATCTTTAAAGGAATCAAAAAATTAAATACGTAAACAATGAAAATATATTAATTGTTAAAACATAGGAATAAATATAATTCCTACAGTATTATTATTCTTGTAGGTTGCTGAGACCTTTCATTTTTCATTTTTACTTTGTACGAAGTAAAAAGGAAGTATTGTAATCGCGAAAAATTTCGTGTATAATATTTCAAAGAAAATATTCAATTTAACGATGTTTTTGATTGACATTCGTATGTAAGAACCGAATAAAGGACGCTTTTCACAAAAAAAAATTATGAAACTGATTTAAAATGGATTCTGAAGAGATTTTTTTCGTGGCGTCTGTGCGTACGTACGTATGTATGTATGTGTCTCGTATAACTTTCTCTCGCATAAAAGGAATAGCCTCAGAACGTTGAAATTTTGTATAAAGGACTGCTATAACATGTAGATGTGCACCGCCTATTTTGGTTGCAATCGGCCACACCAAATGTATATAAATATGTGTATCTATATATCTACTCTGTTACTCGGCTCAGTTTTTTTATTCTTATATGTTAGTAAATTGCGCATTTGTTGCTTTAAAAATGACTGAATTATGTTGTTGTTATCTTCCGGTTAAGGCTTTTATGCCTTAAGTAAATCTGCAAGCAAGATTTGTCGAATGATCAGCAATTTAAAAGTTTTTTAACTGCGGCTAAGCATAATCATTTTTCTCATGGCAGATATATTTGTTTACGTTTGAAACTTTGGAGAATATTGGATTTGTTGCCATTCTAGGGAAACTAAGCTTTGCAACAACAAAGATGACGCCTTGTTTTATTATTGCGAATTAAATTATGCTTAATCCATTCCGGAATTTATTCGAGGAAATAAGTGTTAGGATTTACTTCGTTATTTTTAATATATATATATGTATATATATTGAGTTTTTATGTATTTTTGCCTTGTCGCGAAGTGAGAACTGAACTAATTGAATGAGAAATACTAAGTCGTCTGCAAAAAACTGTTTCTTTTCTTTCTTTCTTTCTTTTTTTTTAGTTAAATTTCTTTTACACATCATTTTAGGTTTAGAACACGTAGCAACGATTAGGTAATTTTCCAGATAATATGCATAATTTTCGCGCATTCTGATGAGTTATAAAATTAATGAGATGCAACGCTGTTAAGTGAAGCTAGCGTTAGAGTGTCGCTGCGGTAAAAAAATACAGTGCATTTTAAAGAATGTATTTATTCTATTGTGGTTTATGCGCTATCGATGAAATAGATTTAATTCAATCCAATAAGTTTAAATGAAATGCAAAATGCGTATAATTTAGTATTCCGTACAAGGAAGTCATGTGGTGTATACATCAGATTTTTTCAATGGAAAAATAGGATCGCTATAGGACTGTAGTAATTTTCCTTGTTTTTAGTTT
This sequence comes from Stegodyphus mimosarum, assembly GCA_000611955.2. NCBI lineage: Eukaryota > Metazoa > Arthropoda > Arachnida > Araneae > Eresidae > Stegodyphus > Stegodyphus mimosarum. The sequence continues at coordinate 37,599 of KK119362.1, read as the reverse complement.
TTAATATTAATATACTTTCCTTAATTTTTCATATTATTTTGAGTTAAACTCTCTTAAAATGTCTTCTATGCTCGCATGTCATTCTATGAAGACGAATAATTTTTCACATCTCCTGCTTTCAAAAAATACCTAATGTATCTACAAACTATTTGGTAGAAAAACATTAGTATTAATCTCGTCTATTTGACTTTATCAGTTTTATGAGAAGTTAACTATCTCACAAAACATCGTTTTTGTTATTAGCAGTGACCACGTTGTAGAGCCATATAATAAAATTTTTTCGAAGCCAGGAAACCAAAGAAATCCGCTTTGCCCTGGCCAGGATTTGGCCTTCCGATTGCTAGTCCCGCGTGCTTTCCAGTTTACACCACGAAAGCACGAGGTAAGGAAGGTGAAAATTATCTAACTTTCTCTACCACTTAAGGTGGCGGAGCCGCACTAAAAGAAGAGCAGGGCACCCATTTGCTAAATTCAGAGGTTGATAAATTACCTTTTATTGCGTTTTAGTTCAGGCGTGGCACTTAAAGAGGCTTTTGGAATATTTTTGAAGCCGGGAGCGACGAGAAACCAGCTTTTTGTTCTTTGGGCTTCGAACTTCTGGTCTTATCATTGCTACAACCCAGCCGGTGTAGTGGTTAGTGACGGTGACTGCCGTATCGATGAGCGCGAGTTCGAATTCAGGTGAAGGCATGGATATTAGTAAAAGTGTAGTGTCTATGTGACAAGCTCTCAAAATAAAAGGCGAGCGGAAAGTCCCCCTCGAAAGGTTGCCGGTAGGGCTAGAGAGTTGAGAAACTCTCGGACCGTCCCACTGGGTGTTCTTCCTCGAAACTGGGGCGAAAGCTAAACAATTATCTAGGTTCAGCCGTACCTTAGTCACCTGTAATACTACAGGGTGCTGGATTAGCTTCTACCTGCTCCTATACCTTCCCATTTTTATCTGGACGTTCATTCCAATTATACCATGAAGCCAAGCGGTAAGGAAGGGGGAAATACTTTATAATTTCATGTTAGAGATAGTTTATAATGTTTACCTTTTTTGTATCAAAATATGTTAACATTTTGATGGTCATCAACGAGCTCAGCTAGCATTCCTGTTACTCATGACGGCGGAAGCAAACGAACGCAACTTGCCTTACAAAATTACAACTGACAGTTACCGTGCCTATTGGGAAGAAAGAGCTGCTTAAACTCGCAACCGCCGAAGGGTTAACAATCTGAGAGTCAATCCATTTTTAAGAGAATCAATATTAGTGCAAAGGGGCAATTGCTCAGAAGGACTATTAATTTCGTTTTGGCATTTTGCGTCGATTTACTAAAAGCGTTGTTTCACTTTTCAAATTGTTGGCACCAAATATTATTGCCCTGTATTCTATTTAAAGAAATTAAATAACGAATAATCTGCATACATGTATATATGTTTCTCGCACTGTGATAAAACAATCGTACCTAGAGCAATCGAATTTCGAATACTGAATGTTTCCACCCCAATATGGGCAACTGGAAGCCCGAATTGGAAATTCGGAATTTGTTTCATTACGATCTCATATTTTGTAAAGCTTTAACGAATTTTTGATTAACAAACTCAAGGATTTCAAAGCGAGCAATGGCATTGTTGTACAGAAAGAAAAATGTTATCTCCAGTTCGCGAGACTGTGTATCGTAAATTCTAAAGATATGCTCATTTTAAAATTATTTTGCGATATTTCTCTTGAATTGAATTTTATGGTTTAAGTGCAAAGAACATGATATTTAATAAATGAAATGTTAAAAAAACGCCCCTTTGGACGTAATTTAAAATATGAAACCTTTCAGATTTTTTCTTTTTATTTAAAGTAATTTCAATTACAAGAATATAACGAACTGTTATATTTTCCAGATTAGAATACAGGGAATATAAGTTTAGTCTGTTTGGATCCGAATCACCTATCTTCCAGTTGCTAGCTGGATTTTGTAAATAATTCTGTTTAAAATAGAAAAATGCACGCAGGAAAATGCTATCATTTCTTACATTCTGGATCGTAAAGAGGTGCGAAATGTTGTGGACCAAATGCAGGTGGCGTCAAGTTATCTATCATTTCATTTTAGTTCGGGCGGCAATGTAGAAACAGTTACATTTTTAGAAGCAGAATCAATGGGTGTAAATTATGTCTTAAGATTTGAAACAACATGAATCTAGCAATTTCTAGCCTGAAGCGATAATGTACATGCACCATGAGAGTATGCCGATAATTCGATAATTTCTTACTAGGGTATATTATTAATGTGACTTAATCATGACATAATGCTACTGTTAAGTCACAAAGAATACTCTTATTGTGCTACTCAGAATTTGTATATTTAATATACAAACACTGTGCATTTTAAATTTGATGAAAAGGTGAAATGCTTGCGCCAGACTGAGATTATGAAACTCAATGATAAAACTTTAAAAGTTATATTTTTAAAAGCTTATTTTCACAATAAAAGTTACTTGGAAAACTCTTTTTAAGAAGAAAGCTAATCTCAAATTTCTACCGCTCGAGTTTCTGACAAAAACTTACTTTTTCTGTTGCTTTTAACGTTTTTCGGAATGAACACCCACGCATCGTAAAATGTGAAAAATAAAAGTGCAGTTTTGAGATTGTTGAGGCGAAGCTTTCTTCTAGGCGCAGTTATTCGAGAATATTGATTTCGGTGTCACAAAGGGGGAAAAAAATCCCTGTAGAGAGTTTTAATTAGCTTCTACTGAATGCCTCAAAAGATTAAGCAAAAAAGAGATTTTCTGTTCCATAAGCTCCATTAAAAATGAAAGGCTAAGAATAAAATGCATTTGCGAATAAATCTTAAAATGTGCAGTGAATCACAGTAATTTTAGTTTTAAAACGATTCTTTCAACAGGGATTATAGGTGCCTTCGCTGGTTACTCTCAGATGACGTCAAATGCGCGTACATGAAATGAGTCTGAAAATATTTCTTAAAGCTGATTTGAAGTTGCATACAGAAGATAAGCAAATTAAAACAAATAATGAAATGCATTCAAAATACACTCACTTCCAAAGATTAAGCACGAAGATGTAAAATGCAAAAAAAATTAACAAATACTGCTTTGATTGACACAAAATTCGGCAGGAAAGTAGCATATATATTTATGCATAAAACAAAATCAATAATTATATACAGAAATGAAAACAATATTAAATTTTTGTAAGTTATCAGATAAGGACATACTGGAGACTTAAACAGAATTATGTATAAAGTGAAAATAAACAGAATAAAATGAAAAAAACTGCATTAATAGGGTATGTGATCCCCCCTCATCTGTATACAAAGTTTACACCTTGTGACCATGCTTTCAATTAGGTGGTCAACCACCGCAGAATTAAGCAATCGCCATTCTTCTTGTAGAACAGTTTCCAGCTCAATAAGAGTGGCTGGAGGTGAGAAACGTGAAGATATATCACGGATCCCAAAGATTTTCAGTAGGATTAAGGTCGGGCGAATATGCTGGCCACGCCATACGCGCAATCCCTTCACTCTCCAGGTAGTTATCGACGATGTCAGCTCTATGGGGACGTGCGTTATCCTCCATTAAAACAAAACTTGACATGAAAGCGCGATTGGCTGTTACCTAATATATTTGCGTACTTCCATCTACCTCTGCAGTGAATTGCATCCTCTTCAATTCTGATTGGCTTCCGGAAATTAGCATTTTTCTCTCCTTGCTTATATTTTAGAAGTGAGTGTATATTGAATGCTAAGTAAAGTATATACACAATTCTTTTATTCGAAATTTTCAAATCTATGCATAGCTGTAAATGTTCATAGATTTTTTTAAAATTTGATAAGGATTAGGATAACTTCGGCATATAATTTTATTGTAAAAATGCAGCGCTCAGCTTAAAACTAAATTTCTGGTGTCTAAGATATTTCATTAAATTTTAATTTGTTGAAATAATGTAATACTCTGTTCAGTTGCAGTTGTAATAATTATTGTTAAATGTTATCGGCAGTTAGATTTATTTTAAACTTCGCCATATCTTTCTTTGCTCTGCTCATAATATCTTCAATTGCCCAGGTTAGGAAAAAACACAAATCTAGTAGCAAAAAGAATAGTTTAAACGTAGGAGGTTAATCTTAACAATAGACTAATTATAAAGATTTCTCATGTTGTCACTATTCCTCTCCGAGCTTGTAAGTGACTAAAGTTAAATATTTGAGGGTAAGACTTTATGCCATTTAATATAAACAAAAAGGAGTTCAACCTAAAATGCAATACAAATAAAAATATGAAAATAAACCACTGTCTGTAATTTCGTTCACTGTTAATTCACCCATTGTTTTCAAAGCGTTGTTATTACGATAAACACGGCAGAATTTATAATTTTTCGCATGTAAGTTACAATGTTAGGCTTACAGAAGAGAAAAGGGCCTCGGAGTAGATTTTTTTCACACTTCTGATAGGAACGGAGTGCGAGTTATGCCACTAACTAGGTTGCTGTGCAGAGAGATTGCCGAACCTTCTAGCAAATCTAAATTGAAAGTCGAATTTGTTTGCGAGTATTAAAAATCTCTTCGATTATATTATCTACTCCTACTTTTAGTGACGCACAGTTTAATTATTCTACGATTTTAAAGGCAGAATAGCCGACCTGGCGTTTAATCTTGAATTAGGATTTTGTTATAAGTAACTTAAATCGTAGCGACGAGTGCAAATAACCTCATCTTATAATATTGAGCAAAGTTAATCATGTCAGTTAACATTTTAGTTTGTAAACAGCAGGGATTTGCGAAACAAATATTTATTTGAGTAGCAGTCCAGACGGTATAGTGCTTAGAGAAGTCGACTGCGACACCAAAGGGCGCGGGTTCGAATCCCGTGCCCTTTGCTATCGCAGAGAAAATATGGTTGTCACCTATTGGATGCCTCCACAAGTGATCACCGCTTCTGGCCTTAGTAGTGGCCGGGGGAGGAGGCTTAAATTTGAGTTGACTGTTAAATTGGTTTAACAGCCACAAAGCTAGCTGTTAGTTCAGCGTGAGTTTGGAGTAGATTGTAGTCTGTCAGACTGTGAACACGTCTATGTGTATTTCCTCTATGTGGAAAGTTCCACAACACTGAAATGTTTCTTTTGATAAAATAAATTTTATCAACCTGTCATCGGATCTTTGTGCATTCAATCTATTATGAACCCGTACTCACACAACAATATGATTATTTTAATATCCTGAGTTCATATTACTAATGAGGATTTTGTTCGACTTTCTTAGTTGGATATTCTAAAATAGCTTCAAATAAAGGGTCTTTAAAATTCTAATCTCAGTTATTTTGTGTTAAAAATTTATCTCCTTATTTGCATCTCGAGTGTACAGGTAATTTTGCTGTTAATGCTGTATAACTGACAATTGTTGGTGAATGGCAACACAAATCTGCAGTCTTTCAGAATTTCATGTAATATTTTCCCAGGATCTTTTAATTTTACAGGATTTAATTCGTAGACCGGTTATTTGTAAAAACGCTGCTGCATTAACTGCATGCTGATTAGCAGTAGGCATACAGCCTACTAATTAAATTTAACCAAGGTGATGTAAATACAACGGTTTGTCTTTTATGTAGAGATGCCTTTATTTCTTCTGTGAATATTGAGATATATAAATTACGATAGAAAACGTTTTTGAAATTCGTGTAAAAGTCATAACTTTGATTTATCACGTGAATTTTCTGAGGTATCTTGAAATTTTATTAAACAATATTAATAATACACAGTAAAATTAGGCGACAAAACAAATTTAGATTAGCGTAAATTCTGAATAACTCTCTAGCGAATGCGAGAGCTATCAGACGTAAATTATGCTTATTTGGAATGGAAAATTATCAAAATAGTTTGCTTGTGAAGAGGAGGAATTTTTACTTGATTGCCTTCAAATTCGGTAAAGTTTATTCAAAACCTATGCCAATCTAAAGTTGAATTTTTGCCTAATCTAAAATTTTATGATGGGATGTTTTTCTTCAAAGATGATAATATATTCATTTTGTGATATTTTGCGTAGTTTTGTTTTTATACAGTATTAGAATTAATGAACAAAAGTCCCATTACCAAAGAACTTTATGTAGATTACTCAAGTCTGAATAATGCTGAAGGTATATAAGATACTTTTTTCCATAACTTATTTTTCATACCTTTACCACGAAATACGATATTGAATTAATAAGGAAAGAATCCTTATCTTATCTAAAGCATCATAGAGATTGAATACTTATGAATACAGTGTGCATGAAATATAACTTAAAATGCTCATGTTTAAAGCGGAAGATAAAATTTAGTATATTTGTTTCTATGTACATATTTCACGCAGTTCTTACACAAATGCAGCTTGAAAGAATATTTATTTCCCTTTCGAAATTAAAAATTGGGAAATATTCCTTACTCATGTGTTAAAGCTTTGAGCAATGAAAAAGACGATGATGTCAATTTCTAAACGCCTGACAGAGGCAGGTTTCACGTGATCAAGTTGACCTTTTATGATACAAAAGATCTCGATCAATATGTTTTGAACATTAGTTTTGCTTTCATAATATGTAGGTTACCTGCACGTGTACAGTCTCATGTTAAAAACCTGATATTGGAGACATGTAAAAAGTAAAAGAAATTGGTGCAGAACATTTTATGGGAATCAATAAGCTCCTAATTGACTTTGTGTTATGATCTCATATGGAATTTTTAATCTCGCCGTTATAGCTTAAATACATGTATACTGCGAAAACAAAAATCACAATTCTAATCTTCCGTTCTACTGGGCCGATTGACGAAATTCATCTTGGGTTTTTCATGTCTCAAAAGCGTGACTTAGGATATATATTAGATTTATATATAGCATTGTTCTAATATAGGTATTTTGACATAAAATGGGACAATTTCTGAAATTTCCAATTTTACGACTGGAACTATACCAAACTGCTAAGTTTTGTAAAAATTGAAAGAGTAGTTTTTAAAATATTAGCTCTCAAAATTTTGGCTCCTCGGTGTTAATTGAATTTGGAATATAATTATTAATATCTCTTTTTTTATTAAACTTATATGACGCTTCCTTTCATATTTCGAAAATTAGATTCATTCCAAATAAAATCCGCTAATTTTTAGTCCAAAGGGGCTTTGGCCCTGAAGGACTGTTGTTTTCGTTTTGCGATTTTGAGTCGGAAACATTAAAAGTCTGTATCACTTTTCAAACTGTTGCCACAAAATATTGCAGCCCTATATTATATTTAAAGAAATTAAACAATGAAGAATGTGCATAAATGTATGTATATTTCTCGCATTGTGATAAAACGACACGGTACCTAAAGCCACCGAATTTTGAATGCCGTAATCCTGCTGCGAATACAGGTATCTGGAAGCCCAAATTTGAAATTTGGAATTTGTTTTATTATCCATTTCATATTTTGTAAAACTTTAACGAATTTTTGATTAACAAACTCAAGGATTTCAAAGCGGGCAATGGCAACGTTGTGTAGAAAAAAACACTTTTATCTGTAGCGCGTGAGACTGTGTGTAGGAAATTCTAAAGATATGCTCAGTTTAAAATTATTTTGCAATATTGTTCTTTAACTGAATTTTATGGTTTAAATACGAAGAACATGATATTCAATAAATAAAAGTAACATACAAAATGTTTAAAAAACGCCCCTTTGAACGTAATTTAAAATCTGCAACCTTTCAGATTTTTTTTTTTGTGATCTATTTTTAAAATAATTTTTGTAAACTTTTCGAAACCAATTTTGAATTATAACCTATAAAATTTTGCTATCATCTTTAAGTAGGTGTATTTCTAAGTATACCTGCAACAAAGCAGAGATTTTTCTTCAAAAGTTCCTAAGATATACGGGATTTTACATTTTGTCGCGTTTTGAAATTTAGCGTATTTATTATAAGCGATAATAACGAAAATGTGGTTTACACATTTTATTAAAATTATTTGAAAGTATGAACGATGACTTTTTTTTCCGTTTCTGGGCAATGAAAAAAGGCGAAGGAAAATAGGTTGCTATAAATTAAGAATTTCGCCAAGTGAATTTGGCGCAAGCTGAAAAGAAATCCGCCAAGATAAATTTTTAAATTTCTCCATCAATTACTCACCAACAATTACAAAATTTAATATCTAGGCATAATTTGAGTCGTAGACTCGAAATATGGAAAAAAAATGGTATGTTGTTTTAGAAAAAGTCCGATTTTGTGTCAAAATACCTGTGTAAGGACAATGCTGTATATAAATCTAATATATATCCTAAGTCGCGTTTTCGATATTCGAAAAACGCAATTTGAATTTCGTCAATCGGCCCAGTAAAACGGGAGATATAGAACTGTCCCCCCTTTTTCTTCCGCAGTATACAGTAAAACTCTGTTGTGGCCACCATTTCTGAAAGTAAGCATTGTTTTTGATATCAAAATGAATATTGTTATTATGCATCACGTCTTTAATAAGACCACTCCTTCAAAAGACCAAAATCCTCTGAAATAGAGACTGGTTTTGATAATTCTGAAATTAAGTTACTGTTATGATACTCATATGAGTAAGAATATCAAAACGCGATTTCCCACATAAATCAAATGGTGTTAAAACGACATGCAGAATTCAGTTTTGTAAATATTATCTCCTTCCTAATTTTCTGCTGTTTGTGAAAATATATTAGCTCAAGTTTTTTTTTCGCTAAATAACTTCATGTTTAAGTTTTAGATTAATTCATCGTATTACATACTGAGAACGCACCACACATGTATCTAAGATAAAATATTAATTTTAATTTGCAATAATCCTTTAATCTCCATTTCAATTTCACCATTTCCCCTTTTTCTCCAAAACAGTAACTGCTCTTTATAAATTACTCTAAGCTGCGTCATTTAAAAAATTATGCGTGTAATATTAATTTTTCGAAGCGATCATGACGCAGGTATTTACATAACGCTTTAGCCAATAACAGTTGAAAATTCATGAACCGAAACTTATTATTCAAATCTGAGAATGTACCACAGGTATCAAAATAAAACATCTCTGCAGACAGTTACAGAAAAACTGATACGCAAGCAAAAGTTACAAATCTTGAAGAAATTGAAGAAGGGAAGATATGCAAGAAACTCTTCGATAGAGAAAGAAATTCTGGGAAATGTATTTACTACAGAGAAGTGAATCTATTGTTATAAAAATTTATTTGTATCTTAATTATCAGGTAAAATTAGAGCAAAAGATTGTCAGCTTTTATTGGTTATTGTAATGCATGCGTTATGCTATCTGTTTATCGAAATTTCGGAAGTTTTATTTACCAAGCCTTCAACTGAAAATTGCATTTGGTCATGGTTTGTTAATATTACTTATTTAGATGTTTCCGCAGATAGATTCCATTTAATTTAAGGAAAGTGCTAGAATACAACTTTTAAAATCTGAAACGCATGTCTGCGATGTTATCGTCATGCAATGATTTGTAGTTGCTTTATTTTTTGTCACGGTATTTTCGACGACGATGTTATTAAACTGCGAAGTTTTTGAACCGCGTTATTTTCGACGACGGTGTTTTATACCACGATATTTTAGAACTGCGATGTTTTCTGTTTGCTTTCTTTTCTCACACAATGATTTGAACCCCGACGTTTTCGCCTTGCATGTTTTTCTCCGCAACGTTTACGTCTGCGACGTTTTTGCCGCAATGTTTTCGGCTATAACCGATTAGCAGACCACTAGAAGTAAATATCTCCACTTTTCACCGCCATTTTTTCTTCTCCCCATCAAAGCGACGGCTATTATTCAGCGCTACAGAAAAAATAACTACAGGAATTTTCATCTTCAGGGAATTCTATTGAAAAAAAAACTGGCTCTGTCTTCTTTCGGCTCAGGCAAACAGCGTGTGCAGGTCAAGTATCTGCGCGTAAACGCTACTCCAATAGAACGAAATTAGCCGATTTTCGAACATGCAACGGTTCTAAAGTGCGGTAAATGGCATAATTGAAGAAGAAAGTTGACCTGGGCTATGTCCGCTCAAGTATGGAGCACTAAGGATGCTATGGACCGTCTCTTCTTCAGACACTTGCGATGCTTTAGAAGTTTGGGTGTCGATAACGCAGGGTTGTGGTTTTACGAAATAGGCAACTACTTCGCAGAAAGGGAGAATGCAGCGTCACGCTGAGAAACTAACTACTACTGTAGCTACCATTTAAGGACTTAAGCCATCGTTGAGGTACCATTTTAGGAATTAAGTCTTCGTCAAGAGCCATGGGTTCCACCGAGTGTGTCCAGAGATTTTATGAAATTGAAATATTACCTTTTTAAGTTTTTCATTTAAGTGAACCAAGTTACAACAATAATTTGTGTGGAAATTTGAGTTAAATTTGCAGTGTAACGAAACGTGATTCATAAAGAACACATATGGTCTACAAAACTGCCCCCCATTACCATCAGGTATGATATGTTATAGCTATCGTATAGCCAACAGAAACCATTGTATTGGAAATTACTACTACATAAAATCCTAATACATTAAAATCCTAGCTATTATTAGGGTCCATTCTAAACATACTAACCAGTGGTAAACAAATATTATGCGTCGGAAATTTCGTAAGTGGTCAGTTATATGCATATTAAGAGTTCTTCGGAAATAATCAACCAAAGTACCTTATAAGCATAAAATGCTTATGAAAATAATTTAAAAACTAATTCGATTTTTCAGTTGATTTGTTTATCGATGATTATATATTTAATTATATTGTCAGGATTCGTATTTCTTTTTATTTGCTTGGCGAACATGAAGTGTCCTGACTGGACAGTGTGTTGACTGCAAACAATGTCCTATGAAGTGTAGAAAAGACGATAAGATGAGAAGGGTTAAAATTACCCTTTATTCACGATTTCACAGTCGCTCTCGCAGTTTATTTCTACAATTTCACAGTCGCTCCCGCAGTTCGGGATACAAAGACCAACTACTTGTGGTCGAACGTAAAAATATAAGACTACTAACTAACTAAAATTTAAATAAGAGCTAACTTTTAACATTTTACACAGATGATTAACATTAAGACTCGCCTTTTAAATGACTACGTATGTAGTGCGCAAACTGCGGAAGACTACAATACGTTTTTAGCTCTCAAAAGGACTAAAACCTGTGGCCTTAAAGGCGGACGGTAACTGATGCAAGCTCGCGTGAAGCCTCGTAGCAAGAAAGCTGCCTATCTCTCCTTCTACTCTGCTCTTGGCAAAAAGCCACAACTTAAATACTTAAGCGTTAGCAAGTACAATGTGCTTAAACATATTCACACGTTAATTCTGGCCGGAAGTAGAAAATAAGAGATGATAGTAAAGTTTTAAAATAAAATAAACGTTAGTCAAACTTAAGATCCTTACAATATATTGAATGAAAGCACGAAATTATTTAGAACTAACTGTCTAAAAGGAATTAGTTAACAAAAATTTTAACAAAAATAGGTTTAATACCTGAGATATGAAAATGCTTTTGTAGACTTTGAGAGAAAGAAATATTTGCATAAAAGTTATTAATCATGAATATTGTTTTAAATCCTTTTTATACTGATTTAACACGTTTGGGGATTTTTGTTGAACGTTTTGACATAACTGGCTTTCACCAGGTTCGGTGGTAAATTTTAGTACTCAAAGCAAATCTTAAAATTGCGCTAAGTATTTTATCACTTTCACAATAATATTTAATTCATGATATTCTAATTTTGCTCCTGTTTTCATTTTCTGCATGAAACAAGTGCGTATTTTGGGGAAATCTTTAATCTTCCACATAATGAAATAATTCAGATGTATTTAGCTAAGTAAATTAATCGGCTTAACAAATCTACATGTAAAATTAATTGTGTTAGTTAATTTATTAATAAATGCAGCTCATAAATAGCATTTCATAAGTTGTAAATGATTTTACTTATTGGATTTTAAAGCTGTATCTTTTTTCTATTAGATAATGAAATTGATAGTGTTAAAATACTGTAGTTGGCATACAGAAAATATATGTCAGAAAACCGTTGTAAACATTTCGCTTTAAATAATATGCAAACAACTAAACTTTTCAATTAAAGTATTACCAAAAGAATTTCTATTTATATCAGTTGCAAGTGTTTACAACAGCAATATATATTGGCGCTGTTTGTTTCCGAAATAATTACTTTGTTTAAACAGCTTTCCAGATTACATTAATTACGTTTCAAAGCTCGTTAAAAATTTAATTAACTATAATCACGCTTCCACATAAGTTAACATTTTTATCAGTTAGAAAATTTGAGCTATAAAGTATGGATCGTTGTAGATGAATGGAATTTTTAATTTCTGTACCTTTGGAATCTGGTTAACACTTTTAAGTGTTTTAGAGATCTGTTTATGAAATTTATTTTACGTGCGTGGTTTGGCACATTACGAATAATTATTACCCGAGGAATGTTGGGAAAGGAGAAACGTATCTTGACGAGCTTATTATGAATAATAATTTTTTCTTATGAATAGTATTTAACATTCTTTTAGAATTATTTTAAGACTTTCACTAATGTTTATAAAGATAATTCATAAGAAAGTTTAGGTAGTTAATTTTTAGGATGCCTCATACATTAAATAAAATAAGTGATTTTGCATTAGATCCTTTATTTACGGCTTTAGATGCAAGCGTCTTTCATTAACTAAAATGTCACTGCAAATAATCACAGGAAAAAAACCATATTATTCCAGGTACATATTGCATATGTAAATAACTATTAAGACTGAAATCATAGAATTACATGCATAATAGAAGTAAATAATATTTTTAAAGAATTACAGCATTGTAGTTAAAATAGGAATATCTTTTCTAATTACAATAAATTTAAATGCAATTATTTATGAACACTATCAATTTGTTATATTGGAAATTAAGTGCATTTTGATTTATATCTATTGAATATATTATTGAAAATAAAAGGAAGACTTTAATTATTGAAAATGGCATTTGTTGCTTTTAATGTGAACGATCATTAAATCGCATTACGCGCCGTACTCGTACTACGCGATTATTGCATCGTACTATTGAAAGTGAAATATCCTTGCATCGTACTACGCGTCATATTTGTCTTCAGACACCACTAATGCACTCTGTTGCTGGCAGGGGATTCATGAATATTCGACTCATGACACATAGACTTTGTACGATCTCGACAGAGGACTAAGGGAAGACTAAATGTGGCCAATGTGTCTAAACCACTCCATCTCCCATGATTACGGATGTTCAGTAAACAATGTTTACCTCCCTCTTGTGGTGTGCAAGGCTGCGTACTGCATTACTGGAATACAGAACGGTAGGATAACTACCTTGACACCTTAGCACTGGCAATGATGCCACGAGAGCATCCTGAATCACATGGACTACCAGCACTAACAGCGCAAGCCTGGGTGCCGCATTATTGGAATACAGAAGGTTATAACTGTCTTGACACCATATCACTGGTAATGATGCCGCGAGAGAGTATCCTGAACCACATGGACTGCCACTACTAACAGTGAAAGGCTGCGTAGCGCATTACTGGAATACAGAACGTTATGATAACTGTCTTTACACCATAGCACTGGCAATAATGCCGTAAGAGAACATCCTGAACCACGTGGAATGCTAATAAGTAATCCTTAGTGATTATCTCACTTTTGTTTTGGTGCCGCTAATTAATGCTTGCGCGTGAGGAGGAAACAATATTAGTCCCTTGTTTTTATGCCCCACACGTACATACGGATGGGTGTCATGGTATGGAGGGTGATTCCATACGATGCCCGATCGCCACTAGCTTTTATCTGGGGCATTTTAGCAATCCAGTTGTGCGCTGATAGGCCCTTCGATTAGTGACCCTGTATTCAGAAACGTCTGTCTCAGCGTTCTAATTCAACAAGACAATGCCCGTTTTCATACTTTTTGAATCCCATTTTTCCATTCATCTCTTCAATAACTGGTAAGAGCTAAATTGGATATTTCGTTATGCTGTTCTGTTTATTATCGTCAATGGCGAAACAACAAATTTTACGGTTTGTGTAGTGAGGTAAATTATTCTTCCTACACCAAATCTCAGAATTTAGCGTAAGGACTACTTGAATTATTATTTTATTTTATACCACCACAGTAATGTGTCTCTTATTTGTGTCTTCTTTAACCTTATATATAGATATGGCTTTGCTTTAAAAGAGAGTTTCACCTCCATTTATTTTAAGTGTAATTAACCTGAGTCAGCTCGAGAATATAATCAAATAGAACAGTAAAACCGTTTGCCAGATCCTAGAGTATTTCTTTATCAGCCAGCGGCAGACTTGCAGGACTGGTGGCATAACAGATTTCTCCTGGAATCTATTCATCTCTTTCTTCAGCATATCTGCCTGGTAATCATTTCGTGCGAGAACGGCTTCCAAGAATTTCAAACCTAATCTTACAATCTCCAGAAAATTCCTCATCATAGTATAAAGTATTTTCCCCTTCTTCCAGCATGACTTCGTGGTGTAATTGAAAGCATACTTGACACGTATTCGAGAGGTCCACGGTTCGAGTGCTGACGAGGGCAATGTGGATTTCTTCAATTTCCTGATTCGAAAAAATTCTACAATGACTCTATAAGTGGTACCTGAACTAAAAGTGGGATGGTCGGTAATTCGTCACCATCAAGATTTGGCGACTGGGTCCCCTCATCCCTAGTCGCCCTTTAAAAGGGGTATACAAGGCATTTTCCCTCCTTTCCGCATTCATTCGGGGTGTAATTGGAAGCACTGCACATTTTTCACTTCTTCTTCATCAAAATAACCTAATGACTCTACAATACATAAGACGCTTTTAATTCTTTATCTGAATACTTAATGTCTCAGTTATGTATTCACAATGCTGATTATGTGCTATTATGGATGTCGTCCGCACGACTTAAAACAACTTATAATTCCTAAAACGTTTCCACTAACAAACTCTCTTGCAATACCGTTCACAACAATACCACCGAGCAGTTCCCATTTAACACTACCTGCATATGGAGAAACTCCGCATTTTTTTCACGGTTGTGTATTTAAGGGTAATTGAGAGCTTTTTTTTCTTATTCTGGAGTTCCTCACTTCTCAGTCCTTCAGTACCTCTTCCTAGTTTAAAAGTTATACCACATTTTTCTGAAATGTGGAAATTTTATGCAAGATTTTGAAGAGTTCCTTTCCAATTCATCAAAATCTTGCATAAGAGATGTTTAGGAATATTTAACTTAAGGCATTATTCCATTGACTCGTGTTTGGGTGTGTGTTCTAGCTGTTTGATAAGTGGGCTTCATCTAATAGATTCAAATGGTGGACTTTGCTACACTCCATGATAAAAATGACGAAACAAAATTTTAAAAAATGAACGTTTTCCAGAAGAGGATATTCATAAAAATGTAAAACTCAAAACAAGAGAGGAGAACGTTTTGGTGCTTATATGAAAACGATCAGAAATATAGCTTCATTAAGCTGGTTAGTCCAGTACATCTTCCTAAAACTTGTAAAATGAGGTACTATAAACACGGTTTCCTGATTGTCAGGATGTTAGGCTGTTAATCATTTACTTGTCAACATATCGCTGCCATTTCGCAAGTTGTATACTTTACTTGAACCATATTTGCGATTTTATCTTTTTATTTTAAAGCCTTTTGATAATATTAATTGAGCTGTTGATCGTAATAAGCGATGCATTTTTTATGTTTTTGTATACGAATGGGCAAACTTCAGCTATTCGAGGAAAATATCCGAATGAAAACATTAAATGGAATGACATTAAGTGGTCTCTGCTATCATTATAAAGTTTTATTAGGAAACATTTAATTATTTACGCTTTAAAACATAATAATTAAAGCAAACGTTATTGGGAATATCATATAACACTGCGTAAAATAACAAAATATATTCGTAAGCATGTGAAATAATGAAAACCACTTCTCATTCAATTTTGTGAGTGCAAGCAATTAATAATATGCTGTTATACTTTTGAATAAGATGTTAGTAACGACATAATTAATGATTCGTAATGGTAGAAAGAAACTGAAACTGAATTGGGAAAAAAAATCGCAGAGAGTAGTAAAAGAGTGAGATTTACCTCTTTATGCCTCAC
The DNA here is from genome assembly GCA_000611955.2 of Stegodyphus mimosarum. Classification (NCBI taxonomy): domain Eukaryota; kingdom Metazoa; phylum Arthropoda; class Arachnida; order Araneae; family Eresidae; genus Stegodyphus; species Stegodyphus mimosarum. Next base: position 21,503 of record KK119362.1, on the reverse strand, counting down.
TATACAAATGAAAGGAACAATTAAGGACCAGTTCAATTCAGATAACACAGCATTCATTTGCATATTCAAAGATCGTGAATAACACAATTATTTGAGAAATATGTAATCATTTTTACTGGATATTCTCCATTAGCACTACAACTATGCATTTCTGCTTTAAATCCAGTATAAAAATATAAAGACTCAACAAAAGAAAACATCTACTTTAGCTACTTATTGTGGTATAATAAAGGTCAAGATAGTAGACAAATAATTCTATGTATCTGCTTTGGGGATAGATGTGAAAAAGTTAAAGAAAAGATAGTTCTAGGTAGTTCTTCTTTCTTTAGTTAGGTAGTTCTTCTTCATGTAGTTAAAGAACGTAAGAATGTAATGTTTTCCGGATACTAAAGTAGATGACACAGGGCATAGGACGGGAGCATCTGGCGTCTACGAGTGGTAAGCAAGTATATGCCCCTCGTCCTCCACTGTCTAGGATTATTGAATCATTTAAAAATTTAGGTAAGATACATGGTCATACAAGAGCTAGGTGGCGATGCAATGGCTTTATTTTTGGAGGTGGAGGATGCAAGAAACATATTGCAGTGGCAGAATATAAAACAGGAAACATAAAATAAAGAACATTAAATAAATAAAAGAAAACAGGGAATATATATATATATATATATATACAGAGAAATAAAACATAAAATAAATAACAAAAGCAATACAATCTAAAAGTACACTGAACCAAAAAAAAGGAAATAAGTGACAGTTCTACTGGGTCGATTGACGAAATCCAAACTGCGTTTTTCATGTCTCGAAAGCGTGACTTAGGATATATATTAGATTTATACATAGCGTTATTCTAATATAGGTATTTGACACAAAATCGAACTTTTCCTGAAATGACATGCCAATTGTTTTCCATATTTCGATTCTACTACTCAAATTATACCTAAGTATTAAATTTTGTAAAATTTTGTGCACAATTTTCGGAGAAATTCAAAAATTTATCTTGGCGTGTTTTTTTCAGTTCGCACTAAGAATAATTCACTTGGCGAACTTCTTAATATATGGCAACCTATTTTCCTTTCTCATTTTACATTGGGCAGAAAAAAAGTCACATTGTTCCGACTTTCAAATAATTTTAACAAAGTGTCTAAACCACATTTGGTGTTATTATCGTTCTCAACAAATATGCCAAATTTCGAAACATGCCAATCCATAAATTCACGTATATCTTTGGAAATTTTGAATAAAAAAATTTAATTTTTGTAGGTATGCTTAGAAATACATCTACTTTAAGATGATTGTACAAATTTCATAGATTATGATGCAAAATGTTCTCGAAAAATTTTTTTAAATTATTTCAAAATACAGATTTTAAAAGTAAACTTTTTTTTTCGCAGTGTACATGAGTAGTAACTATGTAGTAAAATAAATAGGTAGTGCAAAATAAAAGTACATTTAGTAGACAGATGCATTGATCTGTATAACTAGTTAACACGCGACAATTTTTTTTTGATAATTTCAATTCTGGTTTTAGGGCAGTCTTTCTTTTTTTCCTATATGATAGCGGGTGCCCGCCGATAACGTCGCGGAGGAAACAACGCAAGGCGAAAACGTCGTGGTAAAAAACATCGTGGGAGAAAATAAAGTAAACTTTTTAATAATTGTAAAATTTAATGATTGTTTAATAATTGTAAAAACTTGCATAATGATTTGTGGGCGCAAGATGGAAAGAAGGATAATTTTCACTTTCATATTTTTATTAACTAATAAATATTTGCAGAAGATGTAAATAGGAAACTTAAGCATAAATTAACGCAACTTATAGCACTTAATTTTAAAATGACAGAGTTGACTAACAAAAGTCATTAATAAATTATGTTTTTATAAAGTTTTAATTCTATAAAAAAATTGCTAAAGTAATTATAATATTATTTTCTTCACTTTTGTTAATCCGATACTCTTATAGTGAAAACTATTTCTTGTTTTGTTTAAATTTCTTGTTTTTTAAAAAAAATATTACTTAATAAAAAATTAAATTTAAAAAATTTATTTTTTAATAAAAAGTTTGAAAGTAGAAACTATTCTTCTTTCCTCCTTGCTCTCATAAATCATTATGCGAATATCCATTAACAATTATTAAAGCCTGAAAAACGCATGTCTGCGATGCTATCGTCATGCGATGATTTGTTTAGTACTTTATTTTTTACCACGATATTTTCGACGACGATGTTTTTAAACCGCGAAGATTTTGAACCGCTTTATTTTCGAAGTCGATATTTTGCATCACGATGTTTTAGAACTGAGATATTTTCTCTTTGCTTTATTTTCTCCCACGATGTTTTGCACCGCGACGTTTTCATCCGCGATGTTTTTGGCGCGATGTTTTCGGCTGTAACCATGATAGCGATGAATTCTAAACATTATTTACCATCAGGTGTATTCCATACTAATAATATATATTTTTAGTTGCATCAAATTGAATCATTTTTGAGAAAAATTAATCTATGTCACATCCTCTTGAAACATGCTGTGTTTTGGTAAAATCAAAGGTAAGGTTTAAACTTGATGTTATCTTAATTTTTTATTTTGATTTGGCCTCTTCCGTTTGATCAATTAAATAAACCATTATTTGATCATCATTTTTTTTTTGTTAAATTATAAAAAAAACTTCATGTTAAAAGGAAGATAATTCGAAAAGAACGAATAGACTTTATAGTTCTGTGTGTTATTAAGAAAAAGAACTTCGAAATTAAAGTGGGCAAAAAATATTCTATGAAGTTAGTCTGTAATTGGCACAGAAAGATTTATTAAGATATATGTTAGATCGTTAGCAAGGAACCGGAGAAATTGAATTAAAAATCACATGTATTGTCAATGTCATTGTTGTGTCGATACTACAAGACAGCGATCTTGACCTAGCAATAGATGATGTTAGTATGGCTGCGACATGAATATATCAAACAACTCGATAGACAGCAATGCCTTTCCAACAGTTCATCAACCAAGAACTAGGAAGAATTCGATATTGTTCGATTTCTCCCCTGGATGAGAATTCAGAATTGTTACAAGGTATGAACTGTACACAATTAATATAAGTGGATTAGCAGAATGAAGACCGACATCTCTACTGTGAAAGATTCTTCTCGCTTGTGCCTAGCAGTTTAGGAAGACAACATTTTAGCCGTGGAGAACTGATACGAGAAAACAGGCGAATAACATTAAACAAAGCATCACTATTGGATATCAGTACTTGATTAGTCCACATCATTTGTCGCCCAACTGGTATAGTGGTTAGCGTCGCCGATGCCGTGCCGAAGCGCCCGGGTTTGAATCTGAGAGAAGTCATGGATGTTTGTAAATGTATAGTATCGATGCGGCATGGCAGCAATCTAAATATGCGGCGAGTCGAAAGTCCTCTCGTGTGGTTTGGTGGAAGGGGAGAGAGGTGGGAGACCCTCGTGGGGTGCTCTCCATCAAAATTGGTGGCGGAACGGAACTAAATCGCTCTGTCACCTGTACGGCGCTCATGGCTGTTGCCAACGACAGGCGGTATCTTGCGCTCCTCGACACAAGGTATTTCGTGGATTTGAGGTGATGTTACTGCCAGACAAGTAAACATAAGTAACAACAGCAACAAAAACAACATCATTTACGATGCGGTGAAAATTCGCATGTGTATGCAAGAGGGAATTGAAGGATTTGACATCTTAAATGAAAGAAAAACATACAATGTTATACGATTCTCTAAAGGAAATTTTTCACAGAAATTTTTAATTAAGATACACATTTTACCATTCAGCACGGAACAAAGAAGAGCTGCAGAGTTTTGTTAACCGAAAATGTGAAATCTGCACATTTGCAGGCTGGATGAGACTTCTGCTTAGTGACAAAATATGAAACGTATACAAATGTATAACGAATTCAGAAGATGAGGACACACAACATTAATGTGGATGATTCTCCTTACCTCAGTCCAGCAGTTACAAAGACAACATGTGGCCGTGTAAGACGCGAAACAGAAAAACACAGGCATCACATTTGGGAAGCTGATGTCATTATTAGATATCAATGTTTTAGTTCATAACATAATTCAAATCGAAGGTTAACATGTGTAAGTTGGTGCGGAAAGATCTAATGTGTGAAATGCATGACAGACGTGTCGATTTTCACCAAGACCTCGTCAGCGGTATGCGGTTGATTGTAAAACATATATAGGGTATAACATAAATTTTGCGACAAACTTCTAGGGGATGTATGGAACATCATAAGGATTAAGAATTGCATAGGAACCTATACCTGAAAGTAATGATACCTATACCTGAATGAAATGTCAGGGGTAAGTGGTAACAGAGGTAGAAGATGGGAAAAGAAGCAATAGTGATTAATTTAAAGCATTTATTGGACATGAATACAAATGGTGTACGACAGCATGAATGTTACAACAGATACTCAAAGTTTGCACCATCAGACGTCAAACATGCCTGACACCGACTGATCACTTGAATGCCGCGAATTATTCTATCTTTCTGAAGCAGATTCTTCCCGATTTGCCGATTTGCTTACCGACATAATCGGCCCCCTCGTTCATTTTGGACCAGATGTTCGTAGCCATTTCAACAGATCATTCCCGCATCGATGGATTAGACATGGTGGACCAGTTCCCTGGCCAGTTGATTTCTTTTTGTGGGAAAGCATCAAAAGTCTCCTGTATGACGATCCTGTTGTGTTTGAAATGGATCTCGTGACAAGACTCGCCTGCGCAGCATCAAAGAAACTCCTGGTGTGTCCGGCAATCAATCGTCCGTCGGTGTTAGGCATGTATGGCGTCTGATGGTGTAAACTTCGAGCATCTGGTGTAACATTCAAGCTGTCGTACACCATTTGTATTCATGTCCAATAAATGTTTTAAATGAATCACTCTTGTTTCTTTTCCCATCTTCTACCTCTGCTACCACTTACCTCTGACATTTCCAGGCATGGTTTCCTATGCAATTTTTAATCCTTATGATGTGCTCTACCTCCCCTAGAAGTTGTCACAACATTTACGGTACACTCTGTATGCAGCGCATGTTTTCTTGAGAGCTGAGTACACTTTTGAGTGGACAAAATTCCGAAAATACAATAAGGTTTAGTCGGGATACATGTCCCTACATCTGTGAGAAAAAATTGGTTTCTGCGGTATCTATGCGTTTGTGAAGCGCTAGTATGTGTGTATTACGAGCTAGCGAAAGCGCTAGTATGTGTGTATTACGAGCTAGGGAGCTTGTCTCTGTGTTTACAATAAACATTCTGGGAAAGAACTCTCCGATTTTTCATCTTTTCCAGTTAAAAGGCTGAAGAACATCGTAATTTAAATTTAAAATTAAGATTACTTGGCATTATTTAGCATTTTATAATTAAAAATCTATTTTCTTATTTTAATTTTCTTAATTTAAAATTTTCTAATTTTTACGGGAGATTGTATTTTTTATGAGCTGCAGTAATAAAATGGGAATAAGAATAAGTTCAAACTAGTCTACGAACAGATTTATTTGCATATTAAACAGCTGAGCTATTTTTGATGAATGTCGATACTATTCCTGAATCATTTTTATTAGATTATTTAATTTTGCTTAATATGTATTTCATTTTAATTTTACTCAAAATAATTTCTGACAGTTACTTTAAATGTTATACTAATCAATAAAGCAATTTAATATTTTCCAGTCCGAGTTTCGCTTTAACTAATTCTAATAAATAAAGATGCAACGAAATAGCATTTATGGATAATTACTTCTAAAGTGAATCTTCTGTACTAATTCTTTCGAATTATTCATATACGATCTGAAACGTATCTGCAGAAAGTTTAAAATCTATTTCCTCCATTACCTTAAATTTTTGTTTTATTGTTTCGACTTAAGGTTGCTTTCTCTTTTCCTAAAGCTATTTTTCAAGTTAATGTAATAAATGTAACACCATTCATATGGCTAAATTTAAAATAGATTCTAATCTTTCATCATATACCTCTTTTAAATTTCATCGTATAATATACTGAATAAAGCTGCGAAGGGACGTCAGAAACATTTTAAAACTGGTTTTAAAATAGAAACGGAAATGAAGTTAATATGATTCTAAACTTCTGAAAGAGAAATTTAAGCTTAAACTCTTATTGACTTCAAAGATTTAAAGCATAAAGGTAATCAACTGAAACGAGTTAAAAGTTTTAATCGCTGTTTATTTGCTTATAAAGGGATTTCATATGTTTCTATCTCAGCTCAACTGAAATTGAAATTTCTTCGAGCGTGAAGAATATACTAATGAACAATTAGAATTTTTCTTACATTTCTCGTAGGAACCAAATTATCTATGAGAGAATATAAATTTAAAATTAAAACAGTATTTATAATGTTTTTATCTGAATTGGGATCCCTTTATGATGAATTCATTGACCTTTATATACCGTCATGAATGTGTGGGCACTTTTATGCAAGTTGGACATTGTTCCCCAACTTCGTAAATAAACTTCATAAAGTTTCTCCAGCATAAAAATCCTAGCTTTGTTGTGAAAATCAGATTTAATTTGAGAAAGGCAAATTTACATAGTTACGCTATTAAATGAAAGTTCAGCTCAGCAAAATAACCGAGAAAGACGGTCGACTATCTTTTGATAACTAAAAGATCACAATGAAAGAATAATACAGATTAAAAATATTTCATATTAGCATGCCGGGCTACACAAACTGAAATTAATGCAAACGATGTTCCACAGATTCAGTTTTAAGCTGAAGTGTAGCGGACACCTATTAGTTAACGATTGGCAATGTGGATATCATCCAACTGCATTATCTGCCTATATATAAACATTAATTTTTGAAGAATTTTTACGTATTTGTGATTTTGCGTATAGTTACAATATAATTGTTAAATGTGGCTCCGTTCGTACTTACGTGATAATACATTACCACCAGAAATTACGACCAGAAGTCGTCTCCAAGGCCTGACAGCGACGCTGCATAGAATTCCTTACATTCTAGAAGATTCCTGGCATGCCGCGTATCCTCTTGGCAGCTACAAATATTCGAGTGACGAGGTCTTTAAATGAGGGAACGGGTATCTCGTACACCTAACTCTTTATGCGATCCCCAGAAGAGGTCCATGCATGATAAATCCGCTGATCTGGCAGGCCAAAGAACCGGGCCACCACGGCCTAACCACCGCTGTCCAAAGGTTACGTCGAGGTGTCGGCGGTTGTCAATCGTGTAGTGTAGAGGAGTCTCGTCATGCTGGTACCACATGGACCTACACCGGACCTATCGTGCATGGACTTCTTCTTCTGGGGTCATATGAAGAGTTAGGAGTACAAGACCTCGTCGCTCGAATGTCTGCAGCTGCCAAGAGTCTATGTGACACGCCAAGAATCTTCCAGAACGTAAGGAATTCTATGAAGCGCCGCTGTCAGGCCTGCCAGAAAGCTTCTGGTCATAATTTCCTGTTGTAGTACAACCTTTCAATAAAATGTTTTCTGTCTATTAATGTGTTGCTGTTTCTGTTCTTTTTCTTTGCTTCTTTTCCTAATAGCTCGCAACTACAAAATTTGCGACCCTACATTCCTATGTGATTCCGAGTCGTCTCTGCACCCCATACACACCCTGCAAGTTCGTCGGTATAGTAGCGAATCACCTTGTAAAATAAAATGATTATAATCATACATGCATAGAGCATTGCATTTTGTGAATGTACATACAGGGAGTACACACCGAGTACATGTAGAGAGCATTTTGTATTTGAATTATTTTTCGGAATAGATTAAGCTCTCTTTCGTTTTGCTGGAAGTAAATTGGTGTTGTACGGTCCTTTTGTTATTTTGTCAATTCCAGACGGTATTTTCGTCGATTTTATCCTACAAACCTTTTACCGAGTAGGCCGTTTTGACACTTCAAATTTAAACTTTTGATGAAATTTCCAGTGTGTTCATTATTTGCTTATCTTGTACCATACATTTCTTCTCCTCTACTAGCCGGGAATATGAGTGAGAGACATATTTTCCTTCTTAACTGTTTGGCTTTTGATGTCATTTGCAGGCACATGTATATGTTGGTCTCTAGGAGATGTGAGTGATATTTTTCTGTTAATGGGCACTTGGTAACATAGCTAGGGTGGCCCTTTTCCCACATGCACATTAGTCGGAATGAGCTATGTTCGCTTGTAAAAATAAGTGGGAAAGGGGCCATGTATTGCCATAAATCAAATGATTAGGTAATTTGTGTTGGTTCTGTCTGTATTGACGTGAAGTTTAATTTGGAAGAGTCTTCTCCCCCTATCACTATTCTACTACTCTTCTCCCCATACATCTTCTCGCAGGCATTTAAGTTCGTGTTTTAGCTGAATTTAGGCAAGGTGGAGTTAATTATTGGATTTGCTTTTATGTCAGTAATAGGAGATTTGTTTTAACAAAATTACATGGGTGACAGGTGAATGCAAGTCTAGATACCCGGATGTCTTTATATGACTAATTGGGTGTCGTCTGGTACCCACACCCTCCCTGTGCCTCACAAGGACAGCACTAGGGGAGTTTAATTGCGGTAAACATAAAGATTGCACACGGCCGTACAAGAGTAAATCAAAACATATTGCCATTACAAATACACAAAATACATGCATAAATACATTACGATAATTGAAAATACCTACATATACTAGGCACAATTATTGGATGTATCACTACACATTACAGTTAGAGGATATATGTGTGTATACTAAGCACACTAATTAATACACTAATGCCCAACATACTTATAACATATGATACACAGATAACCATGGTTCGTTTAGTACACAGTTTTCTATGGTGAGATATACATGTGAATAATACACTATTTACATGCTTTAATACTCAATGTACATAAGTATAATGCACAATTTACGAAGGTTAATATAACATACATGCAATAGTAAGTACAGGGTGTTGAGAGTTATGTACCTGAGAACTGCTTTTGGCTGCTCAACACTTAGAAAATGGACTGTGGATGCACTAATTGGAACTGCATAGGTATTGACCTAGTGCCTGTCGTTTGTCCACTGTGTACTTTGTTTCTTAACAACTGCTGGCTGCCTAATGAACAGTCGCTTGAACGGTGGCTCGTTGTTCGAGAGGCGTACGCCACTCCTCAGTGAGAGGTAACGTAGAACGCTGTCGTGCCCAGATCGCCATAAACACGCACATTAGTGGATGAAATCCCGTAGAAGAAATATGATGGGAAGGGTTCATGACCGGTTATATATCTGACCAGCTGGGGAACAGAGTACAGGCGGTTCTTCATCACTTTGTGACAGAAATCGTAAGTCATCTCTTGTCACTTCCTTAAAGCTAATTCCCGTACATGCCTCTTGAAAAGTGATTTCGACAGTAGAATGGAGAACTCTTAGGCGTCGATGTTATGGGCAGCCTTTTTGGTGAACGCATCCGCTTCCTCGTGTCCCTGATGTCGACGTGAGCCTTAATCCAAGAGATGTGGACACTGCCGGGGCCTTATCTTTTGCTTAATGTTCGTTGGATGTCACCTATGAGTGGCGCCTGATGGCAGGAATTCCGGACGGCGAAAGGGACTCTTTGTGAATAATTGAAAATTATGACATTCAAAGTGTACCATAGTAAGAAGGGCTTGTCTAATGCCTACTGCTTCCACCCGGAAGACAGAGTAGCCCTGTTCTAGATAGCCCTTCCAGTTTTACAATGGATCATGATTTTGTTTGAAGTAACTGCAGCCTGTTGCCCCCTTCACTTTAAAACTATCCGTGTAGAAGATAATTGTGTTGGACCTATCGTGGTTTTGCAGCATTTTGGTATGGATATGGACTCATTTTCCATACAGTGCTGGATGAATGATGGTGACTGAAGTTTTGTTTTCATACTGAATACTGGCGACCTGTAAAGGAATCAGCTGGATTGAGAAGAGTTACTTTCGTGATGGTTGTCTCCATCTCTGTCCGAATGTGCAGGAGGAGAAGACCTTCTAGTACTGTGGTGGCGACCGTTGAGGTAGTTCTGCAGGCCCTAATAATCTCGAGTGCGAAAGTACGTTGAACGATGCTCAGGATATCGTGGCGCCATGCGTACGATTTTTTCCACTACCGTGGCGTAAATGACTCTAAGTATATGGGGTATTATTCCCCGATCTGTTTTAGGCATATGTTTTAGGCTAGTTGCTGGGCCTTTGCTTTCTGAACTCGTAGATGAGGATTCCCGAGAGCTCTTCGTCTATTATCAGGCCTAGAAGTTTTAGTTCCTTGACTCCTTTTGACTGTTCTATTCTCAGTTGGATATAAGGTTTCCTAATAATTGGTTGCCTAGGCTTGTGAAAGACTATATACTTGGAATTACTCTCTGGGATAATTAATTTCTTCTGGCTACATAGCCTGTCAAACATAGCGATGGTTTCATTGCAGTGTGCTTGTAGAATGTCTCGACTGCGTACTCGAACGCAGACGATACATGTTATAGATAAATGTAGCGTCGTCTGCAAAAGCTTTTGCTTTTGTATGTTCTGGCCATTGGGCTCTGAGAATGGAGTTGAACGTGACGTTCCACAATTCCGGATCAGCACATGATGGACCCTGCGGACAGCCTCGATTCTACTTACATATAAGCCCATCGGTATACGTGTAAAGCAGGCATGTGAAATACTCGGCACCATGCGCCGCTTCGATCTTTGGCTGATCTTCCTTCGGCTCACACGGAGAAGAAAGTAACAAAAACATAGAACTGTAACATTATATTAATAAAAAATGGAGTTTCATCGAATAACGTAGTTTATAAACTTCCTCAGATAAAATCCTCAGGTCTGCAGTTTGTATCTTTACAAAATCACTTTCTCTCTTGACGGCGATGGGAAAGTGCCTGCCAATTTACAAATGGAATTAATGGAAATTCAGTGGGAACAAAAAAAAAAGCTAACATCTGGTGAAGATAGCATCATCGAATTTTGCAAATACTTAACTGCATGGTTCTCAGAAACTTCAAATTCCCATTGCACATAATTTTCATATTTTGTAGTACGTAGCAGTCTAATAGGTTTTCTCACTTATGAAAAGGAAATTCAGGTTAACAGATATTTCTCTGACTTCTATTCTGAAAACTATTAGGGTAAGTAGCATTCCTTCTAGGCATTTAAAAGCTGGCTGCAGGAGAAAAAGGTCATGTGAATGGAAGGAAACAACGTCCATCTACTATTCGGATTCCCTTATTATTTTTCTATTTCTTTTAAAGACTTACAGTATTAGTTGAGATTTGATGTATTTCCTTACTTTTCCACTCACTGCATAGTTAAGTAGGAAAATTACTTTTTATTTTACCCTCATTATTGTACCCCATTTGAGATACTGAGTCGTACATGTCTAAAGGAAAACAACAGCTCTCAACACAAATTCACGTTAAATCAAATACAATTCACAAAATCAACAAATTCTGACTTAAACCTTGATTGTTCCCGACTAATCACTCACGAACAGTCGCAGCAAGCAAATCTTTGTCGACGAGTTAATGCACACAGCGTAAATTCAAAGTAAAGCTTTGGAAACCTGTGCTACCAAACGCTTTCTGGTAAACTATTCGAGTATTTATATTTATACTTTAAACTAACTTTTTTGCTGGTGAAAGTTGGCAAATACAGACGGATAGAACAGCCTAAACAATAAAATAATTAGTTAATTAAATTCAAAGATGAGGATGCCGGACCACTATTACGTAAGTATTTCTTTTAACTTGTTGCTTTAAAGCAAGTAAAAATCCAATATTCCTTAACAGCACCCCACTATAAAATTGCCGTGACACATTTATAAAGGCTGGCTCTTTATAAGCGTGTGTCTTTGAGAAATTTAGCAGCTAATTTGAATGGTACACAGCGGTTCTTCTGAATGCTCCTAAAATGTAAAATTAATTACTATGTAAATTTTTGTAAACCAGTTCACAATTGCTTCAGGACATGTAATTACATCAAAATACGTGTGAATATTTATGTTAAATAAATTTAAATGCATAATGTAAAAATAACGTAAAATCTGTTGAAAATACGTTAGATTTGTTTTTCTATGTTCGGGTTTAATTCGAGTAGCGAATTATGTATCTGATGGTTTCCCATCAGACTTTTTGGCAATACCATATTGAATTTAATAAAGTTCCTTTTTCAAGCTTCTTTGGAATAAAATGTTTGGATGTAAGAGAAGAACTTTGAAAACCTTTTCCCTCTCCTCTCCTCGTCAATTTGAAGATTTTTATTCCGTGATTACTTTTGAAGTTTACCTGTTTAAACATTAATGAAATTAGGGTTTAATTCTGTTTAATGATTTGTTTAATATATCGTGATTTAAATCGCTAATACCTGCCTGACAAATATTCAGAAGCGATTGTATGAAATTTCTTGTCACTTGAAAGCGTGGGAACGTCATAAAAATGTTTCTGCTCTTTGCATAATAATATGTATGTTACTCTGAAAGACCGAAATCTGGAGAATGTCAACTTTCACCGGTGAATGTTAACATTCACATAGGCGCTTGGTGTATGTCCGAAATATTTTCCAAATACTCTTATTTCTGACTTAGACCAGTGAATGTCGACATTCACCATGTACTAATGGTGAATGTTGAATATATGAGAATATTATATTTTCTTCTCCGTAATTCAGTCGCGAAAAAACGCACAAGTACTTAAAACACACAATATATTCAAAATGAGAAAGGAAAATAATAGAAGTTAAAAAACTTACTTAATTATACAGTACGTAGTAAATGAGAAAATAAAATAATAGTAATAAAAAACTTACTAAATTATGTGATTCAAATCTGATTAATTGCAACAACTTAAACTATTATGAGACTTTGAATTGCCCAAAAGGCCCTTGCTTTTACAACTGCATTTATGGGAAACAGCCAGTCGCCTCTCTTTTCGACATACACCAGAGCATATCTGTGATTGTCGACATACACCGGTGAGGGTCCGAATGTACAAGAATGTAATGCAATATTCGATCTTTCACTGACGTATTTGGCGAATGTTGACATTCTTCGGTGAAAGTCGACATTCTCCAATTTCGGTCTTTCACGCTAACATATACATAGGTTACATTTAGAGACTAGTTCCAGTTAAGGGTTTTACGCCTTTAGTTGAGCTGCATGCAGTTCTTGTAGAGTTATCAACAATTTAAAGCTTTACGTGGCTAGTTAAGTCTAACGAACCGCCATTTGTTTACATTTGAAACTCAGTAGAAGAGTGAATTAAATCAGTTTCTGCACCTTCTGTGTCATTTTGCCACATCGGACAAAAGGTAAACTTTCAGGTTTGTGCACCGAAAAATCTGCTTTCTTGCCCGCTCTCCGAATTCCTTTGTTTGGAGTAGAAATTTTAATTTCAGTTCTAAAAATTACTTTTTCAATTGCTTTTTTTTTATTTCGCGTTTTATAATGAAGATGTTTTGAGTTTGATGTTTTGTGTATTTTTGCTTTACCGCGATGTAAGAACTGAGTTAATTGGATGAGAAATATATCTGTAGTGAAATTCGATGAAATAAGTTTAAATGAAATGCAGCAAAAGCTTAATAGGCCATATAAGGAAGTCTTGTTGTGCCCACATCATATTTTTTCTTTTTGTATAAGATACAAATGATATTATTAGCCTAAGATTAAAAAATACGTTGAAGTATTCCTTACATAACAACTTAATTTTTAATGATTAACGTACTCTGTCCTTGATAATTATGAATAAATTTCTTTACTGGCAAAAATAAGCGAATCTATATATCAAACCACTTTATTGATTAAACAAGGATATTTAACGATGAATCACGTTTCTATAAATTGTAAATTATTTTCGATATCTAAATTTAATGAAATAATATTTATAAAATACGTTCGTATTGCAAAACAGTATATTTTTTGCAAAATATTTTTCGAGATTTCCTCTTTTCAAAATGAAAACCTGAAACACCTTTGGACTTCTGCAGCAGCCATTTAATCTTAGCTATTCTGTCTCTGTAATCTCCCGATGAATACAACTTTATGCATTCCATAGAAATGCAGAGAGTAATAGAATACATTTTATAATTAAACCTTATCCAGAGAATTAAAAATGTATGACTTCGCGTCTTTACTTTGAAAAAAAAAAATCCCAACATCCCATACCCATTCAGCAATGAAAATTTCTTAACAGCACTTTTGAACGTTAGGAGGAAGGAATAGATATCGTACACAAGAGTATCCTGATTAGAATTCGACTTCCAGAGAAACACACTGCCAGAAGAATGTTGAACGCAAAACTGTAAAATAAAACAAACTTTAACGTAGCATTTATATGAGTTTAGAAAGGGGGAGAATTAAAAAAAATATGATGTATAGGAAAAGAACTAGTTTCGGTTATGATACAAGTATATGATGCAAATAAAGCAAATGCATTTACTAAATCTATGGGATAATTTGCAAAATACAATTCGACTAAATCAAGAAGCTGCTTAAAACAAATTATCTGAGTTTAATCTTTACATTAACAATACCAGGAGAAAGATACCAGCTCAAAACCGGTCAGTGGCTAAGACTGCTGCTAGCAATTTAAGAGATATCTGATTTCAATGTAAAATACAAGTCTCTAAAATTAATTTTATTCAAATTTGCATGTGTGCAAAAACTATCTAAATTTCAAATCATACGTTAAAGTTTCTTTTATAGAAGCGCTATAGATGTCGCCATGTAATCTATAAGGAGCCTAATCCTTTTTAATCTTGAAGAAGATCTCATTGTTTCATGCCATCGAGATCGTTATATTTCCTCATAAAACCATTTCCAATCTAAGGTTGATTTTGCTAAATTTATATTACACACCAGCACATGTCTCTTTTATATATAAATAAAATTTTCTGTAGAATTAATGCACTTGTACACATTCTTTCGCAAAAAAAAATCGAAGCACCATGAAGGAAGTGGTTGTTTTTGAGAAATTGAATATAAGTATATCTCGAACCGCCCCTGGCGGATATGCATGCTTGAATTCGTCGAGGCAAGGCGTAGCAGAGGTTCCTAATGTCAGCCTGCGACACATTCTGCCAGGCATTCATCAGTTGTCGCTCCAGATCTACGATATTTTATAATCTGTCCGAATATAGCGGACTACCATGTCCCAGACACGCTCGATTGGTGAAAGGTCTGGTGAACTTGCTGGCCAAGGAAGAGTATCAACCGCACGGAGACAGTCTAGAGATATGGGAGCGGTATGTGGCCTGGCATTATCTTGTTGGAAAATGGCCGCAGGATGACGTGCCATGAAGGGTAATGCAATCGGCCGCAAGATAGTATCAACATATCGTTGAGCTGTTACATATGTATGGAGGATGACTAAAGATGACCTGCTGTCATAAGAAATAGCGCCCCACACCATCACACCAGGGGTTATGGCTGTATGTCTTTCTAAAGCAAAGGCTGATTGGGACCGCTGGCCCAATCCTCTCCAAACACGAACATGCATATCTCTAGACTGTCTCCGTGCGGTTGATACTCTTCCTTGAACACGGTGGTCATCTGCTTTAGCAATGAAGCGGAGATTCACCGCTGAACACTATACGATGCCAGTCTGACGGCAGCCATGAAGATCGGCTGCGACACCACTCCAGACGACTCCACCGATGCTGTGGGGTCAAAGGCAAATGTCTTAAAGGCATCTGTCAGTGTAACCCCGCTTCAGACAAGCGCCTTGAGATGGTGGACGGTACCACGGGAGGTATATACGTGGCTGTAATGTGTTGAATAGTCGACAATGATAGCGTTGGGGCGTTTCTGACCTGGCGAACAATCATCCTATCTTGCCTCGCATTTGCGCCCCTTGGCCTTCTAGAACCTTCATTTCGTCGGCAATTTCCTTGTAGCAACTATTGCTGCCAACATCTTTGCACAGCAGTGTCTGTACGTTGCAGGTGTCGGCTTATTGCTCGGTATGACCAACCAGCTTCACGCACCTACAATGCGACCACGTTCGAAGGCGTTTAGTTGTCTGTAAGGTCTTCGATATCGTCTTAATGGCATCTTTAGTTGCTTCTTTACGGAATTACAATGGTATCAACAAAAAAGGATAAATTTTCCGCATCTATTGCTGGTTTTATACTTTGGGAATTGCGCACTAGAATTGAGCGTTATGATCACAATTCCTCTTCATTTGCCTTAAACTTTGAACATTTGCATGTTCGATCAAGATGTTATTGCATACCAAATTTCGTCACGATCGCTAAAGTCCTTCTTGGTGCTTCGATTGTTTTGCAAAAGAGTGTATATAGCCTAAAATATGAAAAACAAATTCTCATTTAAATTATACTCACTTTTTGCTTCACTTCATTTAAACTTATTTCCTCGAATTATTCCAACTTAGTATATCGATCTCTCAAGGCAAGTTAAAAATAATATCAAAAACTTCAAAATTTGAAATTAAATATCCCGATTAATTTTTGTCTTACTTGAGTTAAACTTGTAATTTTATTTTTTCATAACTAATATAGGACTTAAATGTCAACTTATAATTCGAAATATAAGTATAGGAAACGGGATACCGCATTAGAAATTATATTTCGTTATTAGTTGCAAAATATTTATTTATTTGAATTTGACATTTCCAAAACGTGAATATTTTCGTCACTTAAAACTCTTCTATAACTGAAAGTATAAAACTATGACTAACGATTGCGCAAATAAAGGCCAGGTAAGGACTTTTAAGTTGGATGTACATATATAATATGTGTTTGATACTGATAATTGCAATAAAAAAGGGTGGTGCGCAACTACATGTTATAGCATGTCTATATACAAAATTTCAACGTTCTAAGGCTAATTAGTTTTTGAGTTATCAGAGATATATACGTTAGCGTTAAAGTATATAATGCAGTTTTTTCATAGAATACCTAGTTATTCCATGAAATAATTGATCGTGTCCGCTAACGTGTGTAATATGTTAATAATTTGACACTTTAACTAGTTATTCTATGAAGTAACTAGGTATTCTATAAATTAACTAATGAAAGACAGTTAAAGTATAAAATAAACAATTTATCTAAACTGAAATAGCTAAGTATTCTATAAATAAACTAATGATAGACAATTAAAATGAAAAAGAAGCAATTTATCTAATTTATGCAGCTTATAAATGGTATTTATGGAAACGTACCATAAAATCGTTTGTTACAAAAAGGATTACTAAAATGACACTTGGAATTTCAAAAAACATTATTTCTAAAACAAAAACATTTTTTGTTGACGCACTGGGTTTTACACGAACATTCCATATTGTTAAATAAAACGTAATTGTACCTTATACTAAAAAGCGAGATATATGATATAGATTATTTTACACCTTAACGGGCTGCAGATCGTTATTCTATGAAATAACTAGTTAAACCATGAAATACAAGAGAGTTTTACACTTTAACGGGCACGATCAGTTATTTCATGGAATAACTAGGTATTCTATAAAATAACGGATTTCATACTTTAACGGTAACATATACATACATACGTAGGTACGCGTAGACGTTACAAAAATCCCTTTTAAATCCATTTCGCTATCTGTTTTGAAAAAAAAAGTTCTTTATTCTCTGCGTATGCACAGATATCACGCAAAAAATCGTGCAAATGGATTCGAGAAGGGTTAAAATGGATATTTTGTTTGACATAGGAAATTCAAAAGTTTTCGCGATTGCAATATTTCGTTCACTTTGTAGAGACATTAGGTTTATTTCGAAGCAGGAGTCATGAAAAATATGCAATTCCTTCGCCGGGAATCGAACCACGGACCTCTGAATACCGGCTCAGTGTGCTGACCATTACACCACGAAGGCACGCTAAGAATGTGGGAGATATACCTTATAACTTCATATAAGGAATTAATAAAAAGGGTTTGTATACAACTTTAGACGTGTTATGGACAACTCATTACATAATAAAATGTCCATAATGTATACGCAGTGTCAAACGGATAAATTGCTACTTGGCACTAAATTTATGAACAATGAAAGGTTTTTGAACACACACAGAATTCACGTTCTTTAACACAGATCTCAGGCAAAAAGGAAGCCAATGTCGAATCCACTGCATCCAGTAAAACCGAACTAAATGTTCAATATCAGGATAAATTAATTGCTTTGATTAGCAAATACAGAATCCAAACGCAAAGCATAGATCCCGAATATATTAAAGCATTGAACAGGAATCAAAGAACGTACAGTCGAGTAGAAGAGTCAAAGGTACGAAACACTTTGTTTGCTAATACGGATACGGATTACGAAGTTGCTTATGTGGCCGCAGAAAGGGCTGAGGGCATATGATTTTAACAAGCTAACAAATGAAGCTTCAAGAAGGGTCACAAAATTAAGATACAAGACAAAATAAACTACTGACTCTAAACTAAAACTCTGAAGTTAATCAAGATAATTAACGGCGCGTATTTTAAACGTCGGCTAGCAAGATGCTAAGGCCGGAAAAAAACTCTGGTGATACTAAGTGATAGCAAAACGAATTTGCCAGAAGTTCTCAATCTAAACAATCAAACCCTCATCTTAAATACACAAACAACTGATATGCATTTTTGTCAGGACTACGGAAGAAATTTCAGTAAAGGTTAAAATCGTAATAACTGGTTCAATACATACATATTTCATCTTTCAAATGCTCTTAAAACGAAACGCAAAGTTTTGCGAAAATGATTTCATCATGTTGGGTTACGAAATTTCTGGAAAAACAAAACTATTTGAATGCAAACTCAGGATCTTCCAATTAATTAAACAATCATTATGCATCAAATAGTTAACATTTTCAATGATTTTATATGAAAAATTTATTGAGATGGTCCAAAATGAAGAATCAGCTACACTGATTATCATAAATTAAGGAAAAATCACAAAAATCACGATTACTGAAAAGGTTACATGCAGAATTTTATGAAGCTTACCGACAATATACAACACATAGCAAGATATCAAATAACATAAAAAGAAATTACCAGACAATTGTGGTAGTATAGATATTAGCGCATGTATAAAATGAACAAATCGAAGGTGTCAGCTTGCTATAGGAAAAGTACCTTCAATATGGAATATGATCGCTTCTAGCAGCAATACAGTACATACAGTGATGTGTGATGCTTTCAATTAGGTTACAGCCGAAAACATCGCGGACGAAAGCGTAGCGGAGAAAACAACGCGAGGAAAAAACATCGTGATACAAAACATCATGGGAGAAAATAAAGCAAAGAGAAAACATCGTGATACAAAATATCGTCGTCGAAAATAAAGCGGTTCAAAAACTTCGCAGTTTAAAAACATCGGCGTCTAAAATATCGTGGTAAAAAAGTACCTACAAATTATCGCATGACGATAACATCGCAGACATGCCTTTTTCAGGCTTTAATAATTGTTAATGGATATTCGCATAATGATTTATGAGAGCCAGGTAGGAAGAAGTGATAATTTTTACTTCCATATGTTTTCTTTTTCTGTTCTCTTTTACATTATACTTTTCATGAAAAATTACGAGTAAAACTTTATAAAAAATAATTTATTAATGACCTTTGTTAGTTAACAATGTCAGTTTAAAATTAAGTGCTATAAGTTGCGTTAATTTATGTTTAAGTTTCCATTTTACATTTTCAGCAAATATTTATTAGTTAATAAAAAATATGAGTGGAATAAGTGGAATTTATCCTTCTTTCCATCTTGCGCTCAAAAATCATTATAAGAGTTTTTACAATTATTAAACAATCATTAAATTTTGCAATTATTAAAGCCTGAAAAACGCATGTCTGCGATGTTATCGTCATGCGATGATTTGTAGGCGCTTTATTTTTTACCAAGAAATTTTCGACCGCGATGTTTTTAAACTGTGAAATTTTTTAACCGCTTTTTTTTTCGACGACGGTATTTTGTACTACGATGTTTTAGAACTGCGATGTTTTCTCTTTGCTTTATTTTCTTCCACGATGTTTTGTAGAACGACATTTTCGCCTTGCGTTGTTTTCTCCGCGATGTTATCGGCGGACGCCTTCAATTATGGGGTCTATCAGTTCCATAGGAAGCGAGAGCCATTGCTTTTACAAAGCAGTTGCAAGCGCGGCAAGGGTCTGAGGGGGCAGATTGAGAGCAGCTAGACGTTTCCCTAAAGCATCCCAAACGTGCTCGATAGGATTCAAGGCCACTCCATGCGCATAATTGTTTTCTGTTGAAGATAATCATCTACGATGCCAGCCCTGTGTGGTCTTGCTTTGCCCTCCTGTAGCAGGGAAGCGTCACCTATCGCCCCGGCATATGGGCACACATAAGCACCAAGGATCTCATTTCTATAAACCTGAGAATTCACTGTTCCCCTTGGAAAGACATGGAGGTCTGTGCTCTTTTTCAAAAGTAATTTTAAATAAATGGAATAGCTTTAAAATTAAAATTACTTTGTAATAACGACAGTATAAATGATTCAAATTCGAACATATATGTTTGAATGTATCACAGGTTATTCTTACTCAAACTGATAAATATCCTAAATGTCACAGTTCATTGACAAAATGTAGATCTTTAGAAATCTCATCCAATACCTTATGCACTTAATAAATATTTTTTTTCCTTTTTTTACTGCTGGAACCTTGTTTATTCTTTAACCTTGTATAGAAGAAAAACGAGAAAACATGTTACAGAATTCTTTATTGACTATATATTGAATTTTGAAATGGAAAGAATTCTCTTAGTTTGAAGTTTGCATCCAAATATAAACTGACAAATTTATTCCTTTGATAAATTTTGCCTGAGGCGGTACCAGTTATTATGAAAACATGACATGTTTGTATAAGAAATCTTTTGAGTCACATTAAAGCTAAGTTTTCTTTTCTTTAAAATAATTAGTTACAATTTTGTCATTACACGATATTTATACATTTTTTAAAATGCTATAAAAATCGCTATTTTAGCAATTGGATTATGGTTTAATTTATAATATCAGTAAAAATTATAACTACTTTTAAATTCCTGAGATCGTACATTTTATTTTGCTTCAGTTGCATTAACAGCTGAGAGGCGGAACGCTTAGTTATTTCAGCTATAACTACTTCAGCTCTTGTTCATGATAAATTACTGCTGAATAGCGAAGCAGTTATTTTTAGATTTACTCTGTTTTATGGAAATGTTCTAACCCAAACTTTATAGAATAAAAAATGACATGAAATTACTTCATTTATTAATTTTCATTGTGACGTTTTTCTCTTCAAAAATTTATTTTCTTTTTAACGCTTTATTTAAATGTCATATGGGGTTATTATACTCCTTAAATGCATATTAGTCTATGAAATTACCACGTTCAGACACAGTGGTTAGAAAAACAAAACTTAACAGTGTAGGAAATAACAGCAATCTGTAACATATATATATATATATATATATACATATTTAACAAAATTTCTATTCGTAAATAGCAATTTAAATTAAAAATTAATTATAGAAATAGGTTTAAAAGAAATTATAAATAATTTATAT
>KK119361.1:52274-69720 GCA_000611955.2 Stegodyphus mimosarum | reverse complement strand
AACACTTTCCCGATTCTTCAGTGGACACCTGAAAGGACTCACTTTCGAGAGAGGTTACAAGATTCACCCATTTTGTTCTAAATGTCAAAATGCACCGGCTTCCCCGACACATATACTTGAGTGCCTGGAATTGTCTCTTGAGGACTTTTACAAGTCTCCTGTGCTTGTTTTCGATTTTCTGAAGGTGAATGGACTCATGGACCTCGTCTAGTAAATTCCTAGACATGGAGATAAGCAACAACAACAACAACATATTTAAAAAGTCTGCAAACCTAAAGATTTCGGTTACGTCATTGCATCTTTCGCCGAAGCTTACATACAGCTTTGTCCTTGGCGAATTTTTCTCGCCTGTGTGTCGTCTGCAGACTTGAACTGGTTTCGGATGTAGATAACCCGCTGTCTTAAACAATTTAGGAGGACAAAACGTTGAAAGCTTTTAATAGCCAATCAATTTAACAAAACGTTGAACTTTTCAATAGCCATCTGTAGAGTCTGGAAACCATAAGGAGTCGGTGCATTCAACGACAAATTTCTCAGGCGCAATGTTTCGCTCTCCGCTAAATGTAATTCAAATGATTAATTGTTTAACTAATAATACTAATAAATTTTCAGCTAAGGGTTATGCGAGAACGTGGAAAACTGATTCAATAATTTTTCAGAGAGCGATAGGGATATCTTTAAAACTACCTCAGTTACCAATTTTGAACCATTCTACGTAAAATCTTGAATGCTGCACTTGGGGTAATTTATAGAACTTACATAGAAAAAGAATGCGTTCAAATTATACTTACATTTTTTGAATAATCTTATTATATATTAGGTCAGTACTTCATTGAATGTGTTGAAATAAAGCATAACTAAAACGGATTTAAAATAGTCTTCAAATACTGTTAGGGATAGTGTTATTTTATATAAGAATTCGTTAAAGTAAATTTTGCCTCTTCAATAATTCTTGCAATATGACATTTGAATATTTCAATATTATTTCGTGCATCACATAGTATAAGTTATTTAATCGCGCGAAGGATGGCATAATTGAAAATTAAGGAACATCTCGAGAGATAAATCGTGAAATTCCGCGAATATTTCGCAGCCGAGGATTGTCACTTATATTTTCTTTCAAAGAACCTGTTACATAATGACGCATTAAGTTATATTTATTTTGAAACAAATTTGCCAGTGTTAACGGAACCGTTACAAGCTATTCCTGATTTCAGATGATTGCATAATATAATACATATTGATTTCAGATGATAGTATAATTTAATACATTATACGCTACATAGATTTTTTTTTATTTGGTATCTGTTATTATCACTGGTTTGGTTATTTATTTAATTACAGCAAAGCACACAAGGGCTATCTGCGTAAATAGAGGGATGCCCTCGTTGAGGACTTTCTAAGTGAAACTGGCTTATACTATGCTATACATGGAGGAAAATAACGAAATCACCCCTGCAACCAGACCATTCGCAGCTATTCGAACCCCGGTCGAACTACCAGTGATCAATGATAACAGATGGCCCACCGTCACCTCGCTCGTCAGTGAGCTAATCTGCTATCCCGTAAATTTTTATTCAAAAATGGATTGTTCAAGATGCCGGCAAATATTTAGGCATTTAAACATTGGAAAACATCTCGAAACTTCAATAGAAATCAGAAAAATTCGTGATTTTTTTTATTTATTATGTTGTAAAATTACGAAAAATCCTTAAAATTTGCGAAAATTCGCTCAGTATTACAGCGGGTCTTGCGGAAGAATTCAAAGAACGGGTAATAACTTTACTTTGCAGATATTTTGTCTGTTTTATCAGCTCTTTGATTGTAAATCATCAAATGCTAATTAATGGTAAAGCAGATGAAAGGTCTTTACCTAGATAAGCATTTAATTTCAATGATCATTTCGACTTGTCGTTGTATAGACGCAAATGCGTGAGAACAGTATTTTCATATATTATCATCAATTTTTCAAGATATTGTAGCGTTTTACAGCTTCATGGATTTGGATAATTGATGATAACATGATGAAGGCTGAAAATCATATATAAAATATATATTGGCATAATAACAAAAAGCTAACAGGAGCAATCTGTAATCCCAATAAAACCCTGGTATATTTAATTGAAACTGTTTCTTGTTCTGTTTGTAGCTTTGCTTTGGACTGGATTATTTTGGTTACGGCAAAGCATACAAAAGCTGTTTGCTTGAAGAAAGGAAGGCCTTCTTGGGAGGCTTTCTAAATGGAAATGGCTCGCATCCACATTGCGCATGGGGAAAATCAGAGAAACTCCCATGCAGGAACTTCTTTGAGGATTTGAACAAAGGTCGATCTAGTAATTTTCAGCTAGTTTACCGTTTGGCAGGGAATGGGTCTAAAACATATTTTAAATTATTAAGCCAATGCCAGACTATTGACTATCAGATCATTAGGCGACAAGCACTCCAATACTTTTAACAAAACTATAAAAATTATTTAGTGCAGAACACTGGGCAAGATAAACATCAGTCACTAAAAAAATGCTTTTAAAAATCTTTAATAATTCAGACTGGATCAAATTTTAAGTAAACAGAGAGCGTTATTCCCACACAACTTTTATTCACGAACACCAAAGACGAACTGTCATAAAACAGTTATTACATCACAGTTTGATTTCTAAATACTTATTTAACTACCGCCATCTATTGGCAGTCTTAAGAAACATTATTACAAAAACATATTTAACACTCCCCCCATGC
Source organism: Stegodyphus mimosarum (assembly GCA_000611955.2). NCBI lineage: Eukaryota > Metazoa > Arthropoda > Arachnida > Araneae > Eresidae > Stegodyphus > Stegodyphus mimosarum. The sequence goes on along the minus strand of KK119361.1, from coordinate 66,984 downwards.
ATCCGCAAACGGATGCATCAATTTTTACTGCACTTGAAGATTATAAAGTCTTTCAATTGGTCTTTTAACAAAACCCTTATCCAATTGAATCTCACAAGATCTAATTCTACCGTCTCTTCCAGGAAATAATTCTTTAATCCTACCTATTACAGTTACAGCGTTTCACATTATCTTCTCGTACAACATCATTAATTTTTAATTCGGGAGAATTTTTTGGAGTTTTTGAAAACATGGCTGATCTTAATTCTAACAAATATTCTTTATAAAAACTTTTCCAAAAATGCTCCAATAATAATTGCCGATGTTTCCATCTTGTAATGAAATGAGATCTTGTGGATTCTAATTTAGATTCAGGTGAAGGTAAAACAGTCAATCTAGATCCAGTTATAAAATGAGATGGAGAGAGAGGATCAGGTTCATTTGGTTCATTGTATACATAGGTTATGGGTCTAGAATTGATAACAGCTTCAACTTCAACTAAAACAGTATATAGTTCTTCATAAGATAAAGAAGCTTTACCTAAGATACGTTTTAAACAAGTTTTTACAGATCTTACCAAACGTTCCCAAAAGCCGCCCCACCAAGGAGCACCTTCTACAATAAATTTCCATTCAAACTCATTTTTTACCAAGAAACTTTGAATCTTTTCATCCTTACACAGTTTATATAAATACTTTAATTCACGATCGGCAGTTTTAAAGGTCTTAGCATTATCAGAATAAATAACTCTACAAATACCTCTACGTGCAAAAAATCTACGCAATGCTTGAATAAAACACTCAGTACTTAAATTTGATAATAATTCTAAATGGACTCCTCGAGTCACTGCACAAGTAAACAATGCAATATACACTTTTGAGCCATCTTTTAAATACAAAGGTCCAGCGAAATCTATTCCACTTACCTCAAACGGTTGAGCTTTCTCCACTCGGTCAGCAAGAAGAGGAGCAGATACATCATGTCCAGCTCTAGCATTATAATTTTTACAAAATCTACAATCATATAACACAGATTTTACCAAACTTCTAGCTTTTAAAATCCAAAATTTCCCTCTTACTTGTATTAGAGTTTCATTTACACCACTATGAAGTACCTTTTCATGACAGTTTAAAATAATTAAACGAGAAAAATAATTATTTGGCAATATTATAGGTTGAATTTCATTGACATCTAATGATGATTTTACTAATCTACTTCCAACTCTTAAACAACTATTTTCATCAATTATTGGATTTAACTGAAACAATTTGGAGTTTTGATGCAATGGTTTTTTACATTTAACATCATTCATTTCTGCAAAAAAATACTCACCTTGTGACAACTTAATCCAATAACACATAGCATTACATATTTCATTTTTGGTCACAGGACCAATCACTCTATTTTTTAACTTTAAATTGTTTATGAATCTGAATATGTATGATGTTACTCTCAAAAGTTTACCCAAGTCACCAAAGTTCTCTATCTTTAACACAGGTTGCAAAGATTGAACACTATTTGTAACTTGAGTCACAACTTTCTCTTCAGTAGTGTCTACTATATCACAATACTCGTTCATTCTAGGCCAATTTATTTCATCTTGATGCAGCCATGGAGGTCCATGCCACCACACTCGATCTCCTACAAGCTCACTCACTGTAATACCACGCGTGATTTTGTCAGCTGGATTGTCTGATGACAATGTTTCCACATACCTGGTGATGTTTTATCTTGAATTTCCGACACACGATTTTGAACGAATGTTTTCCATCGCCGTGATGAATTCTTTATCCAGTGAAGCACAATGAGAGAATCGGTCCACAAATAGATCTTTGCCTGAGGAAAATGCACACGAATTGTTGTTATAAGTCTTGCACCTAACACTGCTGCCATGAGCTCAAGTCTTGGTAAAGATAATGTTTTGAGAGGAGCCACTCTGCTCTTAGCTATCACTAAACTTGCTCCAGAACATTTAAAGTAATGGAATTTCACGTAGACTGCTGCTCCGTAAGCACTTTGAGATGAATCACAAAAGCAATGTAGTTCCAACACTTCAGGCGTTTCATTAACATCACGAAAATACCAACGAGGTATTTGGATATTCGGTAAATCACGTAATTGTCTATACCATTTGTTCCACTTGTGTTGCAGTTCTGGTGGGATAATTTCATCCCAGTCAATACCTTTAAGCCATAAATCTTGAAATAGAACTTTTGCTTGAATCACATATGGAGCAAGAAACCCAACAGGATCGAAGATCTTCGAAGCAGCTTTCAAAACACAACGCTTTGTTTGATCATGTGACAGTATGAAATCAATAATGTCTTGAGCATTAAAGCAGAAGATATCCTTATTAGTATCCCAATGAAGTCCAAGAATCTTTGAGGGGGAATCACAATCGGGTAATTTAATACTGACGAAGTTGTTATTTGAATTATACTCTTTCTTTAAAGTATCCGAATTGGAATTCCATTTGGTCAGAGTCATTGATGCCTTTTTCATTATATCACTAGCTTCATGATATATCTGTAGAGCTTCCTCCTCTGTATCTGTTCCACAAATAAAATCGTCAACATAGATGAAGTTTTCTAACATTTCTACAGTTCTGGGATAGATGTTTTTAAATTTCTGTAAATGATACTTAATGCAAGCGCTCAGCAAAAATGGACTTGATTTCGCTCCAAAAATTACACGACACATCCGATACACTTGAAATCTCGGATTGGCCAAACTTGAATTCTCGTTAATCCACAAAAATCGCATTGAATCCCGATCTTCAGGAGCAACAGAAATTTGCAAAAACGCCTTCTGAATGTCTGACGTAAATGCAATTCGATGAAGTCGAAAATTTAATAAAACTTTCAAAAGTTCAGGAAGAAGATTTGGTCCCTGAAGTAAATTATCATTTAGAGATTCATGATTTTTTTCTTTTGAAGAAGCATCATAAACAATGCGAAGTTTTGTCGAATTATGATCTTCACGGATGACAGCACGGTGAGGAATATAATACGTTCGTTTCCCAGATGGAATACCAGGATCGACCTTTTCTATTATTTCTTCTTTAAGTTGACTGTCTATCACTTCTTTATATTGAGCATAAAAGTTCAAGTTTGACTTAAATTGTCCAATCAAATTTAAAAATCGTCTTTCAGCATTCTTAAAATTGTCACTTAAAGTCACATTTTCATCTTTCCATGGAAGCCTAACTTCGTATCTATCACCCTTTTGAGTGATCGAATTTTCAAACATTTGTAAAGCCAGTTCATTTTGTTCTTGATCAGAAATGTTTTTTATTCCAATAGATTCAATGTCCCAAAACGATTCAACACTTTTTAAAAGCTTCTCTTCTATGCTTAGGTTTAAACAGGTATCGTGCATTTGAAAATCCGAAGAAGAAAATCTGCCTTGTACACACCAACCGAACAAGGTTTTCATCGCTACGGCATTACTGTTTATCCTTTTTATTTCTTCACTTGCTATTTTCCATATAATATCCGCGCCGATTAAAACGGAAATCTCATGACTCATTCTGTCGGCGCCGCTGAGGTCTGTCAGAGTGATGCCGAATGTTTGGAGTTTGGACTTGATTTCAACATCTGGTATCCGTATGTCCGCGCTTGTTATGACTGGTACTTCGATGAGTTCAAGATTTATGTACTTTTCAGGGTCATTAGTATTTCGCAGAGTAAGTTCAACTTTCTTTCGACGCCACTGTTTTCCGTTCTTTTCGCCGAAAGTATGCAGATTTAAAATAGTTTCTCCTTTCACTGGTAATTTTAATTTTCTTGATAAATCTTCTCGAATTGCAGAGATTTGGCTACCTCCGTCAAGAAGACACCTCACAATACAATTGTTATTATTTCTACCTTCAGCCACAGCATACACCGTTTGAAGCATAATATTGGATCCTATTTTAGCCGAAGAATTTTGAACAATTTCCGTCGATGTTTCGGTTTCCTTATTTTTTACACTGGAGACAGCTGCTGCAGGATTAACACACACACTTTCATGATGTTTACCGCGGCAATTTCTGCAGGAAAATTGTTTGTTCTTACAATTGATTGCTAAATGTTTACATCCAAAACACAGGAAACACCTTCCAGTACGTCTCAAAAAATTGCGTTTCTCTTCGGAATTCACTTCAGTACATTTGTATTTCGTATGATCTTCTTTACCACAAAATATGCATTTGTATCCGATCGTTGACAAAGCCGAAGTAGTCGGAACTTTCGATTTATAATTTGGATAAGCTATCGAGCGTTGTTCATGTTGACGAACGTACTGTTTCTGATTATTTTTCGCACAGTTCATTAAACTTGCAGCTTCTCGGCAATTAACTTCCTTTTTTAAAAATTCTACAAGTTCCTTTATATCAAATCCTGCTTCCATTTTTCGATTTCGATTAAATTCTAAATTTAATTCCTCTGGAAATTTTTGCAAAATTATAGGACACAGAATATTTCCATAACTTCCAGAAGTAACGTTCAACGATTCTAAACTTCTGATGTTGACTTCGCATTCATCATACAGTTTACGCAGTGCTTTAACATTTGAAATGTTTCCCACTGGTTCAAGCGATAATAATTTATTCATATGCGAAGTGATCACTACATCTTGTCTTCCAAACCGCTGTTTCAGTATTTCTATTGCTGAATCATAATTCTGATCACTTAAAGCGAAACCGGAAATGGCAGCTAAAGCGTTACCGCTAAGTAAAGATTTTAGATATGCAAATTTTTCAGTTTTTCGTAGTCCACTGTTATTGTGAATTGTATTCTCGAACTGGTTCCAAAAATCCAACCATTTGCACGTATCTCCGAAATATGTTCCGATTTGCAAACGTGGCAACTTCACTACTTTCGTTTCTTCTGCAACAGTCGCCGCTGCATTCTGAAGTACCACTGTTCTAGAACACTGCGAATTCGTTTTCAAAAATCGCTGCATTCTTCCTCTCCATATAACAGCTTTATCTCGGTATTCTTGACTTAGCGTAACTTCATTTTCAATTTCCTCCGAAGTTATTTTCGTCTCAATTTCTAAATCCAAGCTTTTCAGTTCGTTGATTTTCTCAATCAGCTGCTCGTACAAATCTTCGATTATTTCAGTTTTTTCTTCTAGAGGAGTATCATTTGTTAAATTTGTTTCGACTTTGGTTAACAGTTTAGTCATTAACTGCCTTACAGCAGATCGCTTCTTCTTCAAATGTTCAAGAACGCTCTCCATTTTCGAAATGTTCAGTCTGTCGATTATTCTGGTTCGTAATACTAGTCCCGGGTTTCGGCACCATAAAAAAATGCTTTTAAAGGTCTTTAATAATTCAGACTGGATCAAATTTTAAGTAAACAGAGAGCGTTATTCTGACACAACTTTTATTCACGAACACCAAAGACGCATTCACACATAAAACAGTTATTACATCACAGTTTGATTTCTAAATACTTATTTAACTACCGCCATCTATCGGCAGTCTTAAGAAACATTATTACAAAAACATATTTAACAGACACGCCTTTGCTGAAGTCATACATCACGTATTCAGGGGAATTATTCAATTAAAATTGAAATAAATAGGTACTAAGACAATCATATCCGGTCAAAAGTCCAAAGTGAGTCACAGCGGCAGACCCGGAACACTGCAAGTACTACGAAGCCCACTCCAAGACACCAGAAGCGATCACCGGTTTCGATACGGTAATGAAGCAAGTTCATTCCTAGAATTCCCAGCGGCCGAGCGGTAAAGACGCTGAACACTGGTAGTTCGGTCCGAGGTTCGAATCCCGCGAACGGGCTGGCTGCATGGGTGTTTTCGTGGTTTTCCCCATGTGTAACGTGTATACGAGCCAGTTTCCCTTAGAAAGTCCTCCACGAAGGCATCCCTCCCCTTAGGCAGATAGCCCTCGTGTGCTTTGAAATAATTGAATAACCTAACCATTCCTAGAATTCTCTTCCAGAAGACGTTTATGAAACTGCAAATCTCAGCAGTTATGTCGCCGCCTATGTTCCGTTAGTAGACTTCGGCGAGTTCGTTATGACTAAGTAAAGAGCTTAAGTAATGAGAGATGCAGAGAACAATTTCAATAATTCTTTAACAACTTCAACAATTTCAAAGAACAACAATTCGTTAGACAAAGTGTAAGTAGTTCCTTAAAGCTACTTTTAATAACAAATTTTCATGTTAGGAGATATAATATACACTACTGTGAAAGATAATGTCTTTTGAGAATAAATGAATGCTAATAATTTTTCTGTGTCTTTTTTTAGCTGGATTATTTATAGTACAAAATTCTTTTAATATTCACTGATGTATTCTGAAATTAAAAGTTGAAAATCAAAAGTTTAAAAAATAAATTTCTGAATTTTTTATCAAGTAGCTAATTTGGCGCCCCTTCTATTTGTTCCCCTGAGGCAAGTGCCTCACCTGCCCGCTCTCGCCCCGGCCCTGCGTAATGCCGTTGTGATTTATGGAATGCTTACTGTAAAAAAAAAGAAAGAGAGAGAGAAAATAGTTTGAAATAAAATTCTCAGAATAATTCTAAATGCATTCATATCGATTTTAAAATAGAAACGTTCCACAGCTATACAATAAAATGAAACAACGGTTTCTTCAAAGCTACTGCTAAGATAGTATATAATGAAATCCGCAACTAATCTATTACGCTTTCAAGAGACTTAGAATTATAGTTTACGATAGCACTTGGTAGTTGTTTTCTGTAAGTAGGTGATATCCCTGGTTCTGTGTGTTAATTGGATATCTAGATCGGCTGAATTCGTCTTATTACGCCGATAATTTAATTTTTATACATCCTCACATATTTTGCGATAGTTTCCCGAAGAAAAATTGACACAATCTTATAGCTATCGAAGAATTAGGTACTTATATAGAAATATAATTTAATTTGAATGAATAAAGATGCTATCTACTTGAAGATTATTATTCTGCTCAAATTGAAAAAATGAAGCAATTTGTGCAATTTGTACAAATGAAGTAAAATATTAAAGATCCTTCAAACCAAAACAAGCTTTGGTTTAGTTTGGAGGATCTTTAATATTTTTTACATTTGTGTGTGCTATACGCTATCATATCTAGCAGGCAAAGAATAATGACAGAGGAAATAATATTTTATATATATTGTAGACACATTAGGTTATTTTGGAATCAAGTGAGATGAAAAATAAGTAACGCCTTCGCCGGGAATTGAACCACGGACCTCTCGGTTACGCGTCGAGCACGCAGACCAATACACCACGAAGGCATGCGAAGAAGGCGGGAGAAATACCTTATATACTCCCCCTTTTGAAGGGCGACTGGGGTTTTGGGGACACAGTCGCCAATTCGCGGTGGTGGAGAATCATCATCCACCACTTTTTTAGTTCGGGCGCCAGTGTAGATACATTAGGTTATTTTGGAATCAGGTGAGATGAAAAATAAGCAACGCCTTCGCCGGGAATCGAACCACAGACCTCTCGGTTACGCGTCGAGCATGCAGACCACTACACCACGAAGGCATACGAAGAAGGCGGGAGAAATACACTGGTGTGCAAAAATTAAGGACGAAGTCGAAAAATTAGCATATCAGCTGAACGAAGAGGCAGAGCGGACAGAAAGACCAATCGGGAGATTAAGTAAGGTGATGTACGGTAGCACATGCGCAGATATGCAGGTAGACCCAATAAAGAGGTGTCTGAGTAGTATAAAGCATGTTGTCGGTGTAAGATCAGTATTTCTGGCAAAGAGATTGCACGCCGTATAGCAGTTAAAATCACACCGAGTTGCTGCCTCAGCGAGAAACGGCGAATAATCAATCTGTTAGACGACATCTGGATGCTTTTACCCGAGGTCGAATCATTGGGAAGTTGGAGGAAGGCCGCAGTGTGACAAGTGTGGCTGCAGAGTTCAGAATTGCTCACAGCATCGTTTCACAACTTTAGAGACAATTTCAAACTACAGGAACAGCTATCCGGGGGTTTAGTAGTGGTCGTCCACGAGGAACCACACCCACAGATGACCGGTATATTGCCTTACAGGCCAGAAGAAACAGGCGGCAGACAGCGGGAGAAATCGCTAGACACACGACACAGGCGACTGGACGACCGATATCGCGTTTTACCGTGGCCAGAAGACTGCACGGTGGTCGTCTGTTTGCACAACGCCCTGTAAGGTGTGTACCTCTAACGCCTGCTCATCGGAGAAGGCGTTCTGTGTGGTGCCGGGAACACCGGAATTGGAGAGACAATGAATGGGGACGAGTACTCTTTACAGATGAGAGCAGATTTAGTCTGAGTTGCGATTCTAGACACATACACATCTGGACAGAGCGGGGAACCCGAAATAACCCCTTCAACATCATCAAAAGGGACTGTTTTGGAGGGCGCGGAGTTCTCGTTCGAGCAGACGTAATGCTTGGTAGCCGGACCGACCTTCATATCTCCCAAGGAGGTTCGTCACCTGGGACTGCTATTGTAACGAGGTTCTTCTTCCTTACATGCGTCTTTTCACAAGGGCTATGGGTCCTCAGTTCCTCTTCATGGACGACAACGGTCCACCTCATCGCACAGTTACTGTCGAAGAAGAGCTGTTAGAGAGTGAAGATATTGAACACATGGATTGGTTGGCAAGGTCTCTGGATCTAAATCCCGTCAAGCATGTACGGAACTTACTAGGGAGACCCGTGGCAGCACGTAACTTATCGCCGGTAATGATTCCGAAACTGCGATTGGTGCTACAAGAGAAACGAGCAGCAGTGTCTCAACAGCTCGTTAACAACCACATATCCAGCATCCAGCATGCACAAATGATGTGAAACCTGCCTAGCTGTCAGGGGAGATCATATCCCCTATTAAAGACCGGATGTTTCTTGCTGGACACCCATCACAGGGATGTTTCGGCCTTCAGTCGCATTGCGCTCCATGCTACTTTTTCAATAAAGCTTCTTTTTACCCCTCTGATTTCTCTTTTAGTAAGTGTTGCTTACATTACTCATGTCCTTACGTAATAGGGGATCTTACGGTATTAAATGTGTTGATTTGGAAAGCTTTTGTACAAAGTTATATCGAAAAAACTGCCTCGTCCTTAATTTTTGCACACCAGTGTACCTTATAATATGAGAAGTCTAGCTGATGATGAGCAGCCACACTGCTGCTCTTGGGCAATTTTGAAATTAAGTGTTTTTTAAATAAAGCTTTTTGAAGACAATATTTTTTAATGTCAATATGTGGTAAGTGATTTTATCGAAGTAAGTTACAGTCATTGTCTCTAGTTGAGAATGCATCCGCTAATGCATACATTTGAGAAGTAATATGAATGAAGGTATTGCTTAGATAATGTGCAAATAATGAATTGAGTTTCTATTTGAATGTGCTTGATATTGGAAGATGCTAAGCAAAGGTGAAAGTAGTGTTGCACGTGGTTGCGGCTATGTGCAACAACAAACTATGAGTATAGGAAATTGCCAGTGCTTTGAGGATGAATTAATAACATGCCATAAGAGCCAATTTTTAGATAACAAAAACATTTAATCACATCACAATAGTAAAATGTAATTAGTACAGATGACAGACAATCACGTTGGAGGAAAGCGAGCGACCAACGGCACCGACGGCGAGACGTGACTGAGAGTGCCGCCGAAATCTCCTTCGGTTACAGTTAGTGATAACGGCGCGCGGTTGGCGAGTAGAACACAAGTTTACAGAGTCGCCACATTACTCCCCCTCCAGTGGCAACGAAATAAAGGTACCGAGGATTAAATCGGACTTTACGTCCGGAACGTGTATGCTGAGGAGCACTTGTTTTCTAGGATCCAGGCACAGGAACTGACGTAGTAGTAGATGTTGGTGTGGACCCAATAGGTGAAGGTGTCTTCGGAGGAGGTGGGACTGATATACCAGTCTCGACAGTTTGTTGTGCTAAGATAAAGGCTGGTTTGAGACGATCAAGGCTTACCACTGTCTCTTTATCGCCCATGAGTATCCGATATTTCTTGGATGTGCGACTTAGAACTGGGTGTGGGTCTGTATAGGTAGGCTCCAAGGACTTTTTGATGCATCACACCGTAAGAATACATGTGAGGATGTAGCGAGTTCTTTAGGAACAAACACAGGTCTTGAAGAATGTATGCTTGTGGGCTTAAGGTATAATGCAGCCATGGTTTCACACAATTGTCTGAGGAATGCATGGGGCTGGACATCGGGTGAGTTTTTTGCGGGATTTATAAAATGTCCCGGTAAACGCAAATTGGTACCATAAACCATTTCAGCACTTGAAGAACCCAGGTCCTCTTTGATAGCCGTTCTGAGTCCTAACAACACAGTATAAAAAACATCAATCCAGTGAATAGCAGTATGGCATCTAATGGCCTGTTTAAGAGAGCGATGGAACCTCTCGACAAGTCCACTAGGAATTAGGGTGGTACGGTAATGTACGGATCTTTTTAGTTCCCAAGAATTTTGTTAATGCAGTAAATAATTGAGATTCGAACTGCCGTCTTTGGTCCGTGGTAACATACTGGGGTACCCCAAACCGTGAAATCCATGCAGAAAAAAAAGGTTTTCGCCACAGTGTCGGCTGATATATCTACAATACGGATAGCCTCTGACCAACGTGTGCATCTGTCGACACATGTATGAAGATATCTATAACCTAGTGATGGGGGTAAGGGTCCAACCAAATCGATATGTACATGGCTAAAGCGAGCAGATGGTAACTCAAAGCGTTGACTTGGAGTTCGAGTGTGCCTGTGAATGTTTGATTTTTGACAGTCTGCACATGCCTTCGCCCATGCAGCAATGTCTTTCTTCATACCAGGCCATACAAAACGCTGTTGAATTAACGTGCGAGAAGCACGGATGCCAGGATGGGATAAATTATGGAGGCTGCTAAAAATACCATGCCGGAATTTCAGTGGAATGTATGGCTGCACCACATTACCTTGCACATCGCAGTAGAGTGAGATATTTGGTTCTAACTGCATAGGTAATAAATTAGGTCCATGAGAAGACTTGTCAGACAAAAGATTTTGCAATTCTAGGTCCTGTTCCTGACATTCAGCAATGGCGGAGAAATCTGTTGTTGATGGCAACTGAACTTCAGTTCTGGACAGAGCATCAGCAAATGTATTTTGAGGGCCTTCTACATGCCTAAAATCGGTTGTAAACTGCGCTATGTAATCAAGATGACGCATTTGCCTGGGAGAAGCCTTGTTAGGCTTTTGTCGAAAAGCGAAAATCAGCGGCTTGTGGTCGGTATAGATAGAAAACACACGACCTTCTACCATATGACGAAAATGCTTAACAGCCTCATACGCACTAAGAAGTTTGCGGTCGTACGTGCTGTATTTGATTGCGCTGCAGAAAAGTTTTTTGAGAAGAAAGCCAGAGGCTTCCAATGCTCCCTCTACCAGTTGCTGCAAAACCGCACCCATGGCCGTATTAGACGCGTCGACCTTTAATGCTAAAGGGTGCTTAGAAGGATAGCTAAGAGCTGTTGCCGACGCTAAGTCATTCTTACATTGTACAAAGGCTATACGGGCATCATCAGACCAAATAATTGACTGCGTATCTTTCTTTTTACTCCCAACCAAATATATGTGCAAAGGTGCCTGCTTTTCAGCGGCATGAGGAAGAAAGCGACCATAAAAATTTAACATGGCCAGAAAATGACGCATCTCCTGAACAATTTTTGGCTCTGGGAAATTTTGAATTGCACTGACTCTGTCACTAAGTGGGCGAACGCCCTCCAAAGAAACTTCGTGACCAAGAAATAACACTTTAGATTTCCCGAAAACACATTTTGATGGATTAATGACTACACCATAAGACGGAAATCGGTGAAGGACTATGCAAAGGTGTTCAAGGTGATGGTTTTCATTTGTCGAGGCTACCAGAATGTCATCGAAATATGGGACACAAAAATCTAAATCTCGAAGGACTTCATTAATAAAGCGCTGAAACGTTTGCGCAGCGTTACATAACCCGAAAGTCATGACAGGAAATTCGAATAATCCAAAAGGTGTTATGACAGCAGTTTTTGGTATAATAAAATGGATTGACAGGGATCTGATGGTAAGCACGAGTCAAATATAACGTAGAAAAAATATTTTTGACTTCCAAGACTTGCATGCAGTCCTGAATATGAGAAACCAGATATCTATTAGGCAAAGTAAATGAATTAAGAAGTCGATAATCCCCACAAGGACGCCAGTCGCCGTTTTTCTTAGGGACCATGTGGAGTGGACTGGCCCATGAACTTTTAGATGGCCAACAGATTCCTTGCTCAAGCATGTATTTAAATTCTTCTTTTGCAAAAAAGCATGTATTTAAATTCTTTTTTTTTCTTTCGTTGGAGGCAAGCGCCGTGCTTTGGCAAAGATTGGTGGTCCAGTAGTCTCTATGACGTGTACAATACCGTGGTCAGCAGTCGGTTTGCCAGTTACTGAGCGGATGACGTTAGGGTATTGCTCAAGTAGTTTGTGGAAAGGAAAATTACCGGAAATTAATTTAATTCCAAAATTAGTTCCGTTTCCAATACTACCTACCCCGGACAATTGTGTGATGGAGTCGAGTAAGCGTCGATTTTTAATGTCGACCAAAAGAGAAAATTTTTGTAGAATGTCTACACCAATTATTGGGCGCGAAACCACAGCGATGACAAATGGCCATTGAAATTTGCGACGCAATCCTAGATCTAAAAACATTAATATTTCTCCATATGTTGCAATTTTTGATCCGTTAGCTGCAAATAAGTTAAATTTTCCAGGCGGCCGTTTGGATTCGGCAAGAGAGGGAGGTACAACCGAAATGTCAGCACCTGTCTCAACATGAAAACGTCTTCCTGATGATTTATCTGTTACGAGCAATCGACTAATATACGGGCCGTTGTCACTCATGGCTTCGAGTGACAGCCCCTTCAGTTTAAAGAGGTCTTCTGAAATTTGCATGGAGGTGTACGCTTGCGCGCTTTATCACCGAATCGGCTGTGATAGAAACAAGTGTCTGATTGAGTACCAGAATGTGCTCGTTGGTAATCCCTATTGTCTGTAAGGCTGCGACCTGCAATGATAATTCCTGGATTTGTTGTTGAAGAGATGAAATATCAACACTGGGATGCTGAACTTGACTGATTGCTTGTGGTTGGAGAACATCATGAATTTTGTCTGCCATTTGAGCTAGTTGGGGTAGGTTCTCGTTACTGGAGGCAAGAATAGCTTGGATATTGTTCGGGAGACGGTTGAGCCACAATGATTGTAAAACATTGGACTTGAAACTGTCACCCGCAAGCTCCTGCATTTTGGACAATAACTGGGATGGGCGCATATCACCAAGTTGCAAATCTAGTAATAACTGCTTTAGTTTGGAGTTTTCAGACTCCTCATAAACTGAAATTAATTTATTTTTCAATTCCTCGTATTTATTATCCGAGGGGGGTTTCAGAACAATCTCGCGTACTGACTGAAGAACCTCAGTGTCGAGGGCGGAAATCGCAGCATAAAATTTCGTGTCGTCGCGTGTTATACCCCCGAGCTTGAACTGCGCATCTAATTGAAAAAAACCAAAGGTTGGGGTCACTACGGCAAAATGAGGCAGGTTTCACAGCAACGCGAGCCATTTGTTTGTCATCAGTGGTTAGTGGATCGCTAGTAGCCATAATAAATATAAATAAATACAGATAACAAAAAAAAAGATATAGTTCAAGAATACTTTTGCAGTACACGTGAAGAAACACAAAATAATTAATGTTAGGACTTGGGTTCAAATGATCGAGAACATGAGAATTATAAGAAAAACCTCACCCGCTTGACGAATACATACGAATCCATATGCGGAATAAAAGGTATAAAATATCACCTTGATGTACGGAAATTATCCACTCGCTTGATGTTGGAACACTATCACTAATGGAAACATGAAAGGTAATCCACGTGGCTGTAATATGATGAAACTGATGCACGATCCAATAGACATGATAAGTAATCCAGTGCACATAAGTAAAAAATATTGGTTCAGCTGCATTTCGCACATTATTACAAGGCCTTGTTTAAGCACAAAATTTCTGCTGTATAAATTTCGACGATACATTTGGCTTAAGCCACCATTTGTTGCACGTGGTTGCGGCTGTGTGCAACAACAAACTACGAGTGTAGGAAATTGCCAGTGCTTTCAGGATGAATTAATAACATGCCATAAGAGTCAATTTTTAGATAACAAAAACATTTAATCACATCACAATAGTAAAACTTAATTATTACAGATGACAGACAATCACGTTGGAGGAAAGCGAGCGACCAAAGGCACCGACGACGAGACGTGACTGTGCTGCCGAAATCTCCTTCGGTTACAGTTAGTGATAACGGCGCGCGGTTGGCGAGTATAACACAAGTTTACAGAGTCGCCACAATAGCAATTTCATCAGGAACGGAATGAATTAATGTGATAACGATATGGAAGTTTATTTCTCTAGTCCAGTATTGGAAAGCACGTAACTAATTTGATAGGTGGAAGAAAGAAATCTTTATACACAGTTTTCTAAAGAAAGCTGGCTTATATTCGCATTATACATAGAGATAATACGAAAAGCCAACGATGATTCCAAATACCAACGATGATTCGTGGGTTACGGATTTAAATTTATTAACAGTTTTGAAGATAAGAGCATCATTACTATACCCAGGCGAAGATATTCAGGAATAGAGACGCACTTTGAAACTGAGGATAAATCTTTCTAAATGAACTTTCTATT
>KK119361.1:5378-48776 GCA_000611955.2 Stegodyphus mimosarum | reverse complement strand
TGCACCCCTCCTCCCCCCTTTCTTTCCAAATACGAGCAATAATTGTCAGACGTAAATTTGTACTACGAGCTGCATTTGTTTGCGCCCACTGCAGTGCGTAACTGGAATATGAGCTGAGTTCGTTGAGGACCATCAAAAGGTTAATAAGGAAGAATTTCCTCAGTTAGAGAGAAGTGTTTCAAAGTTTTATTTCCATTATTATTACTAAAGAAAATGAAACAGAAATGTAGAAGTTGGGTCCTGTGGACGTTTTGCTATTTGTTCTAAAATACAGCTCCTTCAGATAATGTAATACCGCCGAGAATTTTCTTCACAATTGCTGTGTTTCTAGTTGTGATAAGAGTTTTTTAAATAAAAATAATTTTAGAACTAAAATGATTAATTTTGCATTTAAGAAATAGTTCTGTACTATCAGCGTAGTACTCTGTTAATAGGTGGCTTTGCAAACAAATATAATAGAAATAATACAATTTTAAAATGATAAAATTAAAAATATTTTCAGAAGTAGATTTTTAATTTATTTCCTTCCTGTCATTTTTACATTCAGTCATTTGCTTATACCAAAAGGAGAGACGAATTCAAAGCCTGTTTAGGCGGACACACTCGAGGTTGGCCACAGGCGGGAAATGTTCTAGCTATGCCGACTATATCGCCTTCAATCTCTGATTTATCATTTAAATTGAAGAAATTTACGGAATAGAATATTGCCTTTCTAAGACAATACTCAACATGTCCAAAAGATTTGGTTTTCTATGAATACGATTGTTTAAACGCAGTGATATTTAAAGCAATGTTTTCATGTATATTTTTAAAAAGACTGGTCATTTTAAGAGGCGGTCGTCTGAAGTTATCACATAAAATTTTGGCTATAAAAGGGTTGAGCTGTATTTTGATTTTACCGCTCCTACTACTTTTAAACTGATAAAAATTTATGTCCGATGCTGAATATGCAAATCAAAATTCCTAAATAAGACAAGAATAAAAATATTACCAATGCAACACAGGGACGATAAAAACAAAACAAACAAACAAAAAAAGATAGCTTTAATTACTAATAATTGTTTACCCTAGCGTTTATGGAAAAGCGAATCAGCCTTTTTAGATCTTGCAAACGAAATTTACTATACAGAAGGCAATGAACGAATAGAAAGTATTAATTCATTACAGCGCTTAACATAGCACAAAGCACAAGTGAATGGTACTATTTTCTAAGACGATCACTGAATGTATATCTTTTCTACTTTGAAAAAGGCCTATAAACCCTCTAGGAAGTCTTTTTCCGTTCTCCAGTATTCCAGATGGTGTTTATAGCTTAAGGGGTTGTGTTATTTAAATCCTAATGCGGTGTTGCTATGGTTACCAGGGTCATTAGCGTGAACTCTCTTTGGCAAAAAATTCCATTTTCACCTCAGCGAAAATCCTGCCAAAGATAGCAACCCGTAAGTCTGATCTCAGAAATCCAGTGCAACGGCCAGCGCCATATGTTCTCAAAAGGCTCTTTTCATATTTCTCAAAATTTACTCTTAAAAGGCCCAAGCGAACAGTGCGTAAACCATTGCGCTATAGAGACTTTGTGTAGGACTTACAGATATTTTTTCCAAAATTATATTTCATTTTTTATTTTTCTCCTACTTATTATTAATATATTTTGTTGTTTTTTTATTTGCTGTTTTATTGTATGTTAAGGTCTGGTTCAATTGAGGATAATTGAAAAGTCAGGATGGTCGAATGTAAGCACAATTGTAAATTATTTATAGTTATTAGACAAATTATCTACTGAGAAATGGCAACAGCCAATTTCTGGATGTCGTTCTTTTTTATGTTTATTATTCAGATAAAGAACGATTGAAATGTATATTTGTACGATGAATTAAGAACGTCTGTTATGATATGTACGTTACACGTAGGTTATTAAGTTAAGAGTACGATTTATCTTTAAATAAATGTTTGTTTGTCTCTTTTAAAATCGTCTTGTGAGTGATTAATTTAACTACTAAAGGAAGCTGACAGAACTGAGTAGCTTCTATCCAAAAACGCAAAGCTTGCTCGAGTTTCGAAGCACATATAGGTCCATATAATTTTGCAGAATTATGTTTGGAATTGTGCACAAACCTTTTAATCCACGCAGTCTACCTAGTTCGCTGAAGTCATTAACGTCCAGTAAGGGCAGAGGTAAGTTTCCACCACTTGAACTAGTGACCATGGAGTTAACCAGCGCAGTCCGTCGCTCTTTCACTATAACGCCTTCGTCAGAGATGTCATCAAGATGATACAGCAATCCTTGAATAGGCCACGCGTGAAGCGGTCTACACAACTAACCAGGGCCTGACCACCACAGAGAACTTGTTAGAATCCTCCTAGCCAATTCTCCTCTAATAGTAAGGTCTGCAGGATTCTCGGAGCCACTACAATGGTTCCAAAACTCTGGTAGACTCAGAGCTGAGTAGCTTACTCCCGATTCTAGAGACTCATTAAGAGATTTATTATTTTCATTTGCTTTACTGCTACAGACATAAACAACTCTCACTCGAGTTATTTCATTCTCATCCCTAATTACCGCTCTGTGGGGCATATAATTCCTGAATTCTTTATCTTCATTACCACTTTTTTCCACAATCTGATATTTTAATTCAT
Source organism: Stegodyphus mimosarum (assembly GCA_000611955.2). Classification (NCBI taxonomy): domain Eukaryota; kingdom Metazoa; phylum Arthropoda; class Arachnida; order Araneae; family Eresidae; genus Stegodyphus; species Stegodyphus mimosarum. The sequence continues at coordinate 46,142 of KK119361.1, read as the reverse complement.
CCGATATAATTTGTTTATACTGGTCATAAATTTCATGATATTAATTTAGTTTGCTTTTCAAATAATCAAAACGCCTTTTCGCAAACTCATAATTAGAATTTAACCCAACTTCAGGACCCATGTTTTCCTTCCACATCAATCTGCAAACGTACCTTTCTCCCATTAAATTCCAAAGAATTTTCAAATTTTTCAATTAATTGATTGTCTCTTTCAGAAAAGTTGTCAGGACTGAGTGTTCTGTGCATAGATTTGGCAAACATTTTAAAGTAACTCCTTAAAGTCCTTAAGTACTGATCTGGAACAGGGAGCTGAAATCAGCTATGTTCTGGTGTAGATACTGTGCTGAAGAATAACTGCACTTGAAAGGGATTTAAAATCCTCTTTCATTAAATCAATATTATTTACACACTTCCCAACTCGGGAGGGATACAAAACGTAAAAGGACCACACTTGGGTCTAAATGAACAATCAGATAAATTTAAAGTAAGCTAAATAGAAATTTAATTAAACCTTGCTCACAGAGCTAAATCGCGGAGTTGGCCTCTAACTAAATGGTGCGTAGCAAGAAATACTAATACTAGCGCACTTCAATTTATTTCAATCAGTAATCACGTAGTAAGCACTATGGCTTAGAAATTATCTGCTAGCTGGTCAGGCGAACGTCGAACAGAATGACCGTGATCTGAGACTAAAAGCTCTCTCACACTGAGAGGTTTCTACCTCTGGTTTAAATAGTACTTGGCTGTAGTTCAAATTAACATAAGCTGAAAACGCGCGCTTCTTCTGACGGGAAGTTGAAACTGAGAAGAGATAGAAAGATTTAAATTAAAATAAAACTTTGTTAGTTTAACTAAAACCTTACATACTTCCCCCCAGAATTGCGGTAGTTAAACTACTGTGGTCCAAACGGACCATGTTGAAACTCGCAATTCTAAACAAATAGTCAAAATTTAACTCTTCTAAACTTAGGCCAACTCTTACAAGGCAATATCTGTTTGTGAAAAATACAGACGAAACTTTCTTGAACAACAGTCTTCAACATTTTTCTTTGATCTAAGTCTTACTCCTTCCAGCAACATCTGGAAGGAAAGGAATTTTAGTACAACATAATAAGAGTAATTTCTAGGTACAATTCTTTATTTTTACGCGTGTAAATTCGCACACACACATTATCATTCAAGCACAATTAAATTCTTCCCCCAATGCTCTCTCACCGGTGTTGGATGCAAAGCAAACCGCCATTGCGGGTTTTCTGTGTTCGGGGGTGTTCAAATCTTCCACCTACGATCGACTAACATTAGTTAGAACTTGACATACGAGACCTCAAAAGACGCCCTATAACCAGCTAAACCTGAGGTTCTCACTAGCTTTATGTCTAACACTTTAAGTGTATTTGACTTTAACTTTTCATGTATACAATTCGCAGTTTGCACATATAATTCACATTGATATTGCACTTAACGTGCATTGCTAGCATAATATTATTTGTTACATTTTATAACACTTTAACAATTTCATAGAAATCATGAAATACAAATGTAGGTTAAATTTCTAAGCTTACAGCAAGTGCTTCCTATTCCTTTCTCAAGGTACTTTCCTGAAATATCACATTACACTGAAATAATAGTCCATAACTAAATCGAGTTCTTCAATTTTCCGATTTTTCATTCTGGACCTTTTAGAAGTCTTTCGACAAAGCATCATACAAAATCATTTAGTTAACATTTTTCTTTTCAGCAATTCATTGCTTTTACAAAATTAATCTATTTACAATGCTTCAGAATCTACTTTACAAACATTAAGTAATTTTAAGTCTTCGCAGAATTACAATTTTTAAACAAACACATTTTTCTTTTAAGATGAGTGCTTATCGCCCACTTGGCGTAAAACTCAACCTCGCTTGAGGTAAAATCGACCCTGCAACTTGCAGTACACTCGAAAATTAACTAAACTTTTGAATAAGAAATGTTACTTATCTTGTTGTGGTCATCCATCCTTTTCTTGGCCCAATCCTTGAAAGTTGGATGAGTTGTTGTTTGGGCCAGTCTCCTTGACTTTGGTTGTTGGTAATTGCCAGCTTGTTCATCTCTTTTTCTTTTACAATACCGTCGTTGTATCCTGGGGTACTTGCGCTGGGGAGGAGGTTGCTCTGCTGGGCGTTTGCTGGACTGGGCCCTTCGCTCCTGGGCCCTCGTTCGTTGCTGCTCCTGGTTCCTGCTGTATTCGGGACGTTGATTCTCCACCTGCAACCGAGGCTCCTTGCTTCTCAGGCATCTCTCAGATGTTTCCGCAGTTCTTTTGGATACTTTGGGCTTTCCTTGCCCATTCTGCTTTCGTCTCTTGGTCTGCTCGTAGGTCCGTTCGTAGGTCTGCTCACCTGCATCGTCAGTCTTTCTTTTGAATCCACATTTTTGGTTCTTACTTCTACTTTGTTGAGTGGTAGCTTTCTTTTTCTGACTTTTCGATGCCATTGTAGCTGGTTCCTGCTGTTTTCGCTGAGGTACATCTTCCGTGCTATTAGATTGCCTCGGATCCTGGAAAAAATCTTTAAATACTGCCATTTTATTTCGGTTATAATAAGGTTTGATTTGACCCACATTCACCGTAATTCTTTGTCCATCATTTCTTTTTAATATAACCACTGCCTGTGTAACTTTCTCAATTATGAAAGTGCCTTCAAAACGTGGAAAAAATTTCCCCACCTTTTCTTCTGGGGCATTTGACAAGTTATGTTTTATTTTCAGAACTTCATCTCCCACATAGTACTGGGCCCCTCTTCGCTTTTCGTCATAATATAATTTTTGTTTTCTCTGGGCCATTTCTATATTTCCCGTATCAACTTTTGTATATCACTTATTTTAAATTCTTCTGCCCTTTCCTGGACAAAGAAAAGTTTATATAAGAGTGTCAAAATTTTTCTTCCAAGAAACAGTTCAGCGGGTGTTTTTATGTAGTATCGTGTTTGGCGGTCCTAAGGGCAAATGCAAATTCATTTATATGGCTATCCCGGGTAGAGTGATAATTCTTCACATAACTTCGAATTATTTTCACTACATTTCTACTAACCCGTTCCGCTATGTTTGACTGCGGACGATACGGGACCATCTTTAGATGACGTATGCCCAGTTTTGCACACATTTCCTCAAAAATATTACTAACAAACTGGGGACCATTATCGGAAATAACTTTTAGGGGCGCCCCATATTTTAAAATATACTTATTTAGAATTGAATCTACTACAATTTTTGCAGCCGCGCGTTTTAACGGAATCAACTCTAACCATTTGCTAAAATGATCCACTATAACTAAAAGATATCGGCTTTTATTAACTTTACTTCGAGGGTAAGGTCCAAGTAAATCGATGCCTATTATTTGATTTGGGAATTCTGATTTAATACTATTTAGGAACCCGGCCGGGCGGAAATTAACATAATTATTTAATTGACATGTTGGGCACGACTGGACATACGCCCTAGTAAACTTTTGCAGTTCTGGAAAGAAAACTGCCTCGCGAACTCTCTGAACAGTTTTTCTTATACCTAAATGAGCCGAAATGGCACAATCATGCAACTCTTCTAATACATTCAACCTCATGCTAGCTGGGATAACCGGTCTATATTCATGATTCTCATTAGTAGCTTTCGTATAGAATAACAGTCCGTCAATTAATTCGTAATTTTCGGCCCTATTTCTTATCGGCACAATATCCGGATGATTGAAATTCTCAGGGTCGGCCAAATAATTGTATATATTTTTGAACTCCGGATCTTTTTTGAGTTCGGCTATTACTGTTTCACGAGAATCTAATACTTTGGATGTTAACATGGCTATCTTAATTACACTTCCATTTTCATCTAAGTTAATTCTGCTTAAAGCATCTGCCACAACATTTTCTTTTCCCGGCGTATGTTTAATTATTAGGTTATATTCCTGTAATTTGAGAGCCCACCTTATTAATCTGGGTGATAAATTTTTTCCAGAATAGAGTCTAGTGACCGCCGCGTGGTCGGTATATACAGTTACTGGAGAACTTCCAAAGAACACACGAAATTTCTGTACTGATGCTAACACTGCGAGAGTTTCTCTCTCTGTTGCGGAATAGTTTCTTTGGGTTTCATTTAATGTTCGGCTGAAAAAAGCCACGGGCTGACCATTTTGGGAAAGCACTGCACCAATCGCGAAATCTGAAGCGTCCGCTGAAATCTCTAATCCCTTATCCCCTTCTGGAAATTTTAAGACGGGAGCTTGAGTCAATGCGTCTTTCAATTTTTGAAACGCCAAGTTGGCTTCTGCTGACCACGAAAACCTAGCTTTTTTTCTTTTCAACTTTAGCAGTGGCTCAGCTATTTTTGCAAAGTCTTTAATGAAAGCCCGGTAATATGAACACATCCCGAGAAACGACGATAATTTCTTCGCTGTTTTAGGAACAGGATAATTTCTAATGGCTACTATTTTTGACTGATCCGTTTCGATTCCCTTTTGGGAAATTTTAAATCCTAAATAACGTAACTCTTTTGCGGCAAATTTACATTTAGACGCATTTATCTTTAAACCAGCTTCGTTTAACAATGAAAATACTTTTCTTAAATCTTGTAAGTGTTGTTCTAGAGTACTACTCGTAATTATAATATCGTCTAAATATATGAAAGTGCTTTTACCAAGGACTGGTCTTAAGACGATGTCCATACATCTTTGGAACGTTGCCGGCGCGCCGGATAATCCGAACGGCATTCTAAGAAATGCGTACGTACCAGATTTCGTTATGAACGCGGTTTTGTGTACGTCCTCGGGTTTTACCCCAATCTGAAAATAGCCACTCGTGAGATCTAATGTAGTCATGTATTTTGTAGACGAAATATTTCGAATAATTTCTTCAATTATCGGCAACGGATATACAGGATATTTTGTAACTGAATTTAACTTGCGATAATCTATAGCAAAACGCCACCGCTTCGGGTGCGTAATCGGGTAATCATTATTTTTCTTACACAGGACAACGGGGCTAGCATAACTGCTAGAAATTGGCGTGATGATTTTATTCTTTAACATCTCTTTAATATGATGTTCAATTATTTCCTCTTTTGTCCTATCATATCTATATGGCTTTTGCCTAACTGGCTGAGCGTCCCCCGTGTCAATGTCGTGGTTCACCACCTGCGTAAAGCCTGGTACATCACTAAATAAATTCGCAAAGTGACTTACCAGACCTTGGATTTTCTCTTTTTCCTCTGCTTGTAAATGTTCCAAGTCCAGCTGCGGGGGCTTATCATTCTTCGCTTCAATTGGCTTCATATTTAATGTTAGTTCTCCCCCCTTGAAATCAATTTTTGCTTCTGCCAAACTAAAAAAGTCCACACCTAGAATAATACAAGTCTGCAGGTTACGCACAATATAAAACAGGATTCTTACCTGTTCGTTGTTGATACGCACGAACAATGGTACTTTTCCTAAACAGCTACATTTTTCTCCTTGGGCCGCTATGACATCCGTGTCTCTTGCACTAAAAATTCTGTAACGTCGAAAGTGCTTTTTAAAGAATCTTTCCGATACGAAGCTGCTTTGGGCTCCTGTATCCAAGAGGGCTGTCGCCGGTATGTTGTTAATTAGAACTTCAATCTTCGGTAAACTCAAATTCTTCACGACCACGGTGTTTAAATTGATTTTGGAAGGGTTTTGCGCTGCTTCGGACTTCTTCACCTTCCTTGAAGAAATCCATCTTAGTTTAAATTCTTCTTATTCTGGTTGCCCTCGGAATCTTTGCTTGTTCTTCTATTGAATTCCCTTCGTTCTCCGTTCGATTTAGGAGACACATCTTTCTTCGGCCATTGCTTCGCCTTATTCCCGTAACTTTGATTTTGCTTCTGCTGGGGTCTTGGCGAACTCCACTGACTTCTTCGCTCAAATTGGCGTCGTCGCTCGTTGTCTGCTGTTCTTCGGCTTTCAAATTGTACTGCGAGCTCAAATAATCTGTCTAACGTCGTTGGGTTTCTTAGCTCGATGAAATCTTGAACTTGGGGCAGTAGCCTAGGAAGTATAATTTGAATAACTTCAGGATCCGGGCGACTTCCATACAAAAGCTTGAAGACTTGAATTTTTCTCAAAATAAAATTTGACACATCTTCTATTTTTTCTTGATTTCGGCTAAAACGTTCCGCTTCCAGTCTGGCTCGATCTCGTACTACAGGAAATGCTTTCACCAAGAAATTTTTGAAATTTTCATACGTATATGTGGGGCTTTCTGGTTCCCCCAAGAGATTCTTTCCAGTGCACTTGAACCAACTTAGTGCTTGGCCCTTCAAAGCGCTGGTAGCAAGAGCGACTTTCTGAAATTCGTGAACTGGATATAACTTGAAGTGGGAGTCTAGCTTTTCCAGGAAATTAATTACGGCTGTCTTGCCGTCAAAACTTGACGCTGGCTTCATGGCTTCTCGCATGGTTTGTACGATGTAGCCAAATCCTTCTAAGCCAGGAGGTGCTATCTCAGGATTCTGCACAGGTACATCAGGTATCTCAGGTTCGTCTTCTTGTCTTTGAGGCCATCCTCTTTTTTTCCTTCGGGCGCCAGTGTCAGGACTGAGTGTTCTGTGCATAGATTTGGCAAACATTTTGAAGTAACTCCTTAAAGTCCTAAAGTCCTGATCTGGAACAGGGAGCTGAAATCAGCTATGTTCTGGTGTAGATACTGTGCTGAAGAATAACTGCACTTGAAAGGGATTTAAAATCCTCTTTTATTAAATCAATATTATTTACACATTTCCCAACTCGGGAAGGATACAGAAAGTAAAAGGTTGGGTCTAAATGAACAATCAGATAAATTTAAAGTAAGCTAAATAGAAATTTAATTAAACCTTGTTCACAGAGCTAAATCGCGGAGTTGGCCTCTAACTAAATGGTGCGTAGCAAGAAATACTAATACTAGCGCACTTCAATTTATTTCAATCAGTAATCACGTAGTAAGCACTATGGCTTAGAAATTCTCTGCTAGCTGGTCAGGCGAACGTCAAACAGAATGACCGTGATCTGGACTAAAAGCTCTCTCACACTGAGAGGTTTCTACCTCTGGTTTAAATAGTACTTGGCTCTACTTCAAATTAACATAAGCTGAAAACGCGCGCTTCTTTTGAGGGGAAGTTGAAACTGAGAAGAGATAGAAAGATTTAAATTAAAATAAAACTTTGTTAGTTTAACTAAACCCTTACAAAGTTTAGTTTGCCTAACTGTAATTCCTCTATATTTTAATATTTTCTGAAATCGCACAAAATGGAAGAATAGTCCATGAGTAAACATACATTTTCATAATTATTAGTCAATTTATTATTTCCTCCCACTCCAGCTAGCAACCAGCCGAAACAAGAATTTATCGCAGTAAAGTTTTCATCTAACTTTATAAAGTATATCTCCCACTTTCTTAGCGTGCCTTCGTGGTGTAATGGTCAGCACACTGAGCCGGTATTTCAGAGGTCCGTGGTTCGATCCCCGGCGAAGGCAATGCATATTTTTCATCTCGCTTGCTTCCACAAATCTTAATGACTCTACACTGGCGCCCGAACTAAAAGGGTTGTGGATGATGACTCTCCAAACCCAGGATTTGGCGACTAGGTCCCCTAAAACACTAGTCGCCTTTTAAAAAGGGGAGTATATAAGGTATATCTCCCACATTCTTAGCGTGCCTTCGTGGTGTAATGGTCAGCACACTGAACCGGTAATTCAGAGGTCCGTGGTTCGATTCCCGGCGAGGGCAATGCATATTTTTCATCTCTCCTGCTTGTAATTAACCTAATGTCTCTACAACTTTACTCTCTGGTCATATACAACATCGCAAAATGAATCGCAACCTATAAGTATTTCCGTCTGACAGTCGCCAGAATATGAATCAGATAATCCCCTTTCCTTCAACGCACTGCGAATAGACACGTCAGGAGTTTTCAAGGATAAATTAGATATACACTGCTGGCCACCGCAAATGTAACACCCTGAAGAAAGAATGCAAATAAATGAAATTTACAACATGCATAAGCGGAGGTGAGATATGCAAATGATTAGAGTTTCAGAGTAGACGCACATCACGCGTGCCTGTGGCGCCACTTCAAAGCGCTATTTAAGGCTTGGAGTTTTTGACGATTTCAAGTTCTGCAATTGTGTTTTTCCTCTGGTTTAAAAACACAATCAATTATGACTCGTAGTAAATAGCGATCATCGTTTGATCAAGTATCCGAGTTCGACAAGGGAAGGATAGTGGCCTACCGAAAGTGTGGATTATCTTTCAAGGAAATCGGTAGTCGTGTTGGACGAAATCAAACAACTGTAATGCGGATATGTGACCGTTGGATGCAGGAGGGTACGACGGAACGACGTGCCCGATCGCATCCACCTCAGTGTACCAATTCACGTGATAACAGGAACATTGTGGGAAAGGCACTGATGGATCACCCAGTCACATCACGAACCATAGCACAGCACATTCAGTCTGTAACGCATCATCGAGTGTTTGCGTGTACCATTCGACGCCGTTTACAGTAGAGTGGTCTGTCCTCAAGACGTTCATTGCTTCGTCTACCCTTGGCGCAGAACCACAGACGCTTCCGCCGCCAATGTTGCGATGAAGGAAGGATGTGAACGTAGAATGGAATGAAATTGTCTTTACTGACGAGTCATGCTTCTGTCTGCAACACCACCATGGTCGGCTTCGAGTCTAGAGACACCGTGGAGAGAGGATGCTGAACAGCTGCGTTATGCACCGCCACACTGGTACTGCACCGGGTATTATGGCATGGGGCGGTATTGGATATCACTCCTCTAGTACGCATTGCCGGTACTTTAAACAGCCAGCGCTACATCTCCGAGGTGTTGGAGCCAGTTGTCCTTCCTTACCTTCAGGGCTTGCCCACAACCATATTTCAACAGGATAATGCGCGACCACAAGTGACACGCATTGTCCAAGGGTTCTTCGTCAATCGCCAGATTGAATTGCTTCCTTGGCCGGCTCGCTTTCCGGATCTTTCGCCGATAGAAAACATGTGGTCCATGGTTGCTGAACGATTGACCCAGATTACATCCCAAGCTGCCACACCAGATCAACTTTGGCAACGTGTGGAAGGTGCTCGGTGTGCTGTACCCCAAGAGCCCATCCAAAGTCTCTTTGAATCAATGGTGATCAATCAGCAATAATGGCGGCTACTTTGGCTACTGATTCTGGAAGAAACCACATTTCACAGGAGTCTATAAATTTAATCATTTGATACTTGGTCAACATGTTATCTACTAAATAAATTTTGTTGTGATATCTCTTGTTTTTCTTGGTGTTGCAATTTGGGTGGCCAGTAGTGTACATTCCGTTATAACAGCTTCCAACTCGTACGATTTCGAACTTTGACCCCTATTGCGCAACGTCAATGAAACGATACCGTATTCTTTCTCCTGTGCTATTTTGTCTCCGAAAGCAAAAATAGCTATCCTTTCGTAGCGTATTGGCTTTAGTTTTAATTCTTTAACTAATCGAGAAGAAATAAAACTTCGATGACTTCCATTGTCTAAAATAAGATTAGTTAAAACAGATTTTTTATCCGAACAGGCTAAAACTGTACATGTTTGTAAAAAAGGCTTATTTTTGGTACATATCATACTATGAGATACAGAAATATTCCCGGCATTTTTATTAAACTTAGATTGTGAGTCATTCAAACCAGTTTCGCTTTCTACTTGCTTCTCACAACCTCTCCTCGTAACGTTAACGGGATTATTTTTTCTACAAATTGACTTATGATGAAATTTGCTTAAACAATTTTTACCCGATATTTTTACCTTACATTCGCGAGACATGATATTTTTTAAAACAACACCAGCACTTATCTTCAATCTTTAGCTTATTTATTTTTTGTTCCACCTTTTTGCAACTTACGGAATCGTGATGACCGTCACAGAATAAACAAACTTTTTTATTTGTCTATTTAACGCTGAAGCGGTTGACATATTTTTAGACTTTGAGTTTTTCTGGTTTGACCACTTTGATTATTTTGGGAAAAGGATCGTTTCGTTTCGTAACCTTTGGGGGTTGACTCATTACACTTTCGGCAATTTCCCTAGATTCCACTTCACTCCTCAAGAACGTAATAATTTCTGGAACCTCACAATTCACTTGTCTGTTTCGTTTTCGGTGAAAATCTAACAATAAATCTTTCGGTAGAGACTTCAATACTATAGGATTCAATAAATGCCCATAGGACATTCCGTAACATTTAATGAACACAAATTTCTAATATTAACTTCCATTTCATCGTATAATTTACGCAAACCCTTAACATTAGATGAACTTCTCACGGTTTCTAAGTTTAATAACTTAGCCATGTAAGAAATAAATTCTTATTTCTGATTCTATTATAAAAATCAGTCTACCATATCTTTGTTTTAAAAGTTCAAGATATAAGTCATAGTTTCTCTCATTTAATTCAAAACCCGCAATCACATTATATGCAGGACCAGAAGGAAGGGATTTTAAATACTGAAATCTTTCAGTTTTTGTAACAGAATTATTTGAACCGATTGTACTGTCGAAACTGTTTAAGAATTCCACAAATTTGCCAGAATCACCCGAGAAACGCGAAATTTCTAACTTTGATAATTTTAAAGCCCTAACGGTGTTTTCCGAAACACTAGATGTGTTAAGAGTACATTTTGAGAAATATGAAAGCAACCTTTTGGCAACAGATGGCGCTGACCATTGCACTGGATTTCTGAGGTCAGACTTATGGGTTGCTATCTTTGGCAGGATTCTCGCTGAGGTGAAAATGGAATTTTTTGCCAAAGAGAGTTCACGCTAATGACCCTGGTAACCATAGCAACACCGCATTAGAATTTAAATAACACAACCCCTTAAGCTATAAACACCATCTGGAATACTGGAGAACGGAAAAAGACTTCTTAGGGGGTTTATAGGCTTTTTCAAAGTAGAAAAGATATACATTCAGTGATCGTCTTAGAAAATATTGCCATTCACTTGTGCTTTGTGCTATGTTAAGCGCTGTAATGAATTAATACTTTCTATTCGTTCACTGCCTTCTGTATAGTAAATTTCGTTTGCAAGATCTAAAAAGGCTGATTCGCTTTTCCATAAACACTAGGGTAAACAATTATTAGTAATCAAAGCTATCTTTTTTTGTTTTGTTTTGTTTTTATCGTCCCTGTGTTGCATTGGCAATATTTTTATTCTTGTCTTATTTAGGAATTTTGATTTGCCTATTCAGCATCGGACATAAATTTTTATCAGTTTAAAAGTAGTAGGAGCGGTAAAATCAAAATACAGCTCAACCCTTTTATAGCCAAAATTTTATGTGATAACTTCAGACGACCGCCTCTTAAAATGACCAGTCTTTTTAAAAATATACATGAAAACATTGCTTTAAATACCATTGCGTTTAAACAATCGTATTAATAGAAAACCAAATCTTTTGGACATGTTGAGTATTGTCATAGAAAGGCTATATTCTACTCTGTAAATTTCTTCAATTTAAATGATAAATCAGAGATTGAAGGCGATATAGTCGGCATAGCTAGAACATTTTCCGCCCGTGGCCGACCTCGAGTGTGTCCGCCTAAACAGGCTTTGAATTTGTCTCTCCTTTTGGTATAAGCAAATGACTGAATGTAAAAATGACAGGAAGGAAATAAATTAAAAATCTACTTCTGAAAAAATTTTTAATTTTATCATTTTAAAATTGTATTATTTCTATTATATTTGTTTGCAAAGCCACCTGTTAACAAAGTACTACGCTGATAGTACAGAACTATTTCTTAAATGCAAAATTAATCATTTTAGTTCTAAAATTATTTTTATTTAAAAAACTCTTATTACAACTAGAAACACAGCAATTGTGAAGAGTATTACATTATCTGAAGAGCTGTATTTTAGAACAAATAGCAAAACGTCCACAGGACCCAACTTATACATTTTTGTTTCGTTTTCTTTAGTAATAATAATGGAAATAAAACTTTGAAACACTTCTCTCTAACATAGGGAATTCTTCCTTATTAACCTTTTGATGGTCCTCAACGAGCTCAGCTCATATTCCAGTTACGCACTGCAGTGGGCGCAAACAAATGCAGCTGGTATTACAAATTTACGTCTGACAATTATCGCTCGTATTTGGAAAGAAAGAATTGCTTAATCTCGCTACCGCCCCCCGTAGGTTACACCAAGATCACAATTTAGTTGATATTGGCAATTATTAATTTTATTTATATTAATTTAACGGTAAATAAAAAATTTATATTAATTGAACTGTAAATAAAAAATACTGTACTCAGAAAAAAAATATGAAAACTAACAGACCCATGAGTAGCCGAAAGATTAAACTGCTGATATACTGGGAGTTCGATCCCAGGCGAATGGTTTAACTGCAAGGTTGATTTTCAGGGTTTTCCTCTTCTGTTAGGTGAATACGAGCCACTTTCCTTTAGAAAGTCCTCCACAAAGGCATCTCTCCCACTAGGCAGATAGCCCTTGCGGGCTTTTCTATAACTGTAAAACCTAACCTGAAAACTAGCAACAAAAGAGAATATAGTATGATAGCTCCTTATACAAATATCTCATTCTTTATAATCGTTCTGAAGTACCATACAAAATATTACGCGCCAATGAAATTATTAGAATGTATTCTTTTTTAATACTAACGAAAGTGATGGTTGAAAATGATACGGCATTTCTAAAGGAAGAACTTTTAAAAGTAACTCTTTACCTAAAGAAGAAGATGATTTTTAATCCTGTGTTCAATCGAAAACTTGTTCCAAATGCATTGTGCAGGACCCTCACAAAAGTCAGTAAATGCATACAACAACTTGTGGCCCCCAACAAAAGGTTCATTTTCCCCTTTTCCAAATTTGTCTCCATGTGATTTTCTCTCATGGAGACAAATTTCGGTTTCAAAAATTAAAACTATCTGCTGAAGGAGTCTTTATTTTGATAATGAACGGAGTAAAGAACTGAAACATGTGTGCTTAGAAAAAAAAAGTATGTGTGAGAATCGTTCTCTCCGTTATCTAATCACGAACTTCCACGCAAGAGGTGTGTATTTCGAATAATATTCATCAATGTGAGTTCTCAATATTGATGTTTTCCTTGTTAATTGCTCCGAGCTAATTTCTATGTTACGTGCTTTTCCATGTTAATTGCCCAATTTTTACTCAAAGTGGCCTCATTAAAGATAATTACTTCTCAAAGAATTCTCGACCAACTTATAAATCGTTTTCTAGCATTCACCACAATCGTTTCGATACTGTAAAGAACTTAAACATAAACTAATTACACTTAGTGTAACGAATTGCATAGATTAAACTTTCATAGAAAATATTATACTGCTGACATTAGTTGTTCTTTGCATCTCTCATTACTTTGACTTAAGCTCTTTATTTAATCATAACGAACTCGCTGAAGTTCACTAACGGAACATAGGCGCGACATAACTGCTGAGGTTTGCAATTTCATAAACTTCTTCTGGAATAGAATCCTAGGATTGAATTTGCTTCTTTATTGTATCGAAACCGGCGATCGCTGCTGGTCTCTTGGAGTGTGCTTCGTAGTACGTACAGTGTTCCAGGTCTGCCGCTGTGGCCCACTTTGGACTTTTGACCGGATGTAATTGTCTTAGTACCTATTTATTTCGATTTTAACTGAATAATGCCCCTGAATACGTGATGTACGACTCCAGCAAAGCCGTGACTGATGCTTATCTTGGCGAGTGTTCTGCACTAAATAATTTTTATTGTTTTGTTAAAAGTGTTGGAGCGCTCGTCGCCTAATGATATGATAGTCAATGGCCTGGCATTTGTTTAATAATTTAAACAATGTTTTAGACCCATTCCCTGCCAAACGGTAAACTAGCTGAAAATTACTAGATCGACCATTGTTCAAATCCTCAAAGAAGTTTCTGCATGGGAGTTTTCGTGATTTTCCCCATGCGTAATGTGGGTACGAGCCATTTTCATTTAGAAAGCCTCCCAAGAAGGCATTCCTTTCTTCAAGCAAACAGCTTTCGTATGCTTTGCTGTAACCAAAATAATCCAGTCCAAAGCAAAGCTACAAACAGAACAAAAAACAGTTTCAATTAAATATACCAGGGTTTTATTGGGATTACAGATTGCTCCTGTTAGCTTTTTGTTATTATGCCAATATATATTTTATATATGTTTTTCAGCCTTCATCATGTCATCATCAATTGCTCCAAATCCATGAAGCCGCAAAACGCTACAATATCTTGAAAAATTGATGATAATATATGAAAATACTGTTCGCACGTCTAATACGTGGAACGACAACTGGAAATGATCATTGAAATTAAATGTTTGTCCAGGTAAATCTGCTTTACATTTAATCAGCATTTGATGATTTACAATCAAAGAGCTGATAAAACAGACAAAATATATGCAAAGTAAAGTTACTACCCGCTCTTTGAATTCTTCCGCAAGACCCTATTTATTACTGAGCAAATATTCGCAAATTTTAAGGATTTAGCGTAATTTTACAACATAATAAATAAAAAAAGTCACGAATTTTTCTGATTTCTATTGAAGTTTCGAGATGGTTTCCAATGTTTAAATGCTTAAATATTTGTCGGCATCTTGAACAACCCATTTTTTAATACAAACTTACGTGATAGCAGAGTAGCTTACTGACGACCGAGGTGCCGGTGGACCATATGTTATCACTGGACCGGGGTTCGAATAGCAGCAAATGGTCTGGTTGCATGGGTGATTTCGTGATTTTTTCCAAGTATAGCATAGTATAAGCCAATTTCACTTAGATAGTCCTCAACGAGGGCATCCCTCCATTCACGCAGATAGCCCGTTTGTGCTTTGCCATAATTAAATAAATAACCAAACCAGTGATAATAACAGATACTAAATAAAAAAAGATCTATGTGGCGTATAACGTATTAAATTATACTATGATCTGAAATCAATAAGTATTAAATTATACAATCATCTTAAATCAAGAATAGCCTGTAACGGTTCCGTTAACGGAATTTCACGATTTATGTCTCGAGATGTTCCTTAATTTTCAATTATGCTTTCCTTCCAGTGATTAAATAACTTATATTATGTGATGCACAAAATAATATTGAAATATTCAAATGTCATATTGCAAGAATTATTGAAGAGGCAAAATTTGCTTTAACGAATTCTTATATAAAATAACACTATCCCTAATAGTATTTGAAGACTATTTTAAATCCGTTTTAGTATGCTTAATTTCAACACATTCAATGAAGTGCTGACCTAATATATAATGAGATTATTCAAAAAATGTAAGTATAATCTGAACGCTTCTTCTCAGAACTATAATCCAATAATAACCAAATTACTTTCAATATTCCACATTCGCGGACAAGATGCACCAATGTTGCATTGAAGGTTCTTTGTGTCTAAAGGTGCATTAAAGAGGCCTTCGAAAAGCCATAATAAAATTTGTTTACAAGAATATGTAACAAATTGTAACAATTGAAGATACATTATTAGGCATCTCTGCCTTCCACGTACTACACCTTTAGAATTGTTCCTGCCACTGCCTGTTGGAATATACACGTATCCCGCCTGCCACTGGATTCTGGAACGTACACAGCGCTCTCTAGCCGAATGGCGCGGGAACATGGCCTATTTAAGAAAAAGGCGAATTAGATGATTTTCTTCTGGAACTAGAACCTGACGTAATTCTTATTCAGGAAACTCATTTGAAACCTGCACTAAAAGTGCTTTACGCAAACTATTCGACGTGCGGACCGAGAAAACAAACGCGGAGGTGTAATCCTCATTTTTGTCCAAAGAAGCATGTGGAAATTATTTTGATTAATTGATAAATGGCGCTAGCGTTTACTGTGAAACGTGACATGCCTTTTTTGAATTTCGGCAGACTCTCCACCGGGAGCTCTATGGATAGGTAAATAGATAGATTCGTGCGTAGCTTAGCACAGTAGTCGAATAGGAACAATCCCCAACAGCACGGCACGTCGCTGCAACATTACAAACGCGTCGCATTGTGACGACTTCAATGTCGCAGTAACGTTGTAGGAATGGCTTAATGTCCGCTTTTTGCGATGTCACATTGCGAAGTTGATGTCAAGTCACATTATGACATTGTTGTGAAGTCACATTATGACATTGTTGTGAAGTCACATTATGACATTGTTGTGAAGTCACACTGCGACATGGAAGCGTAGCCGCGCTGCAACGTTTTCGTGAAATTGCACTGTGAAATTTTTGTGAAGTCGCACTGCGACATTCATGTAACAACTTATTTCGACTTTAATATAAAGCCATAAAGTGACATGAATGCAGCATAATAGAGTGCCATGAATATAATGTCACTAAAGTAGTAAATGCATGTCACGCAACTCTGGATTACTTTCTAAATGTTTAGAGTGATGAACTTCTATTTTAAAGAACAGGTAACTACAACAATGTTTTAATCATCCAGTAAAAGGTATTATACTTTTCAAGGTATAAAAATACTTCCGTAATATTCGAAATTTTTAAATAATTGAAAATATCCAATATAATTATTTGAAATTTTCTCATCTTACTGATGTTGTATCTCATCCTATTAAGGTTATATGACTGTAAACTAGAGCGTACAGAAAATGCAGAATGTTTTATTTATCCAGTAAGATGTTATACTCTTCAAGGTCTTAAAATCTTACCAGAATCTTCGATATTTTTAAATTATTGAATATATTCATCATAATCATCCGCTTTTTAATCAGCTTTCTAAATTATACTGTGAGAAAAATGAGCGACAAGAATACATTTGAAATACAGAAAATATCTTACTTGATGTTCCAAAAATTCGGAGAACCCGATGCAACTGCCAATGTTCCGGATCTGGGGCTTGATGCGATGCAATGAATTTGTTTAATTTTATCTGATTCATCTTTTCTTTTGGTCAATAACCATCTGTCCTTATTAGCCGAAAACCAAGAATTTGGCACCATTTGTACCCCATCATCAAATTCCGCGATGTAAAAGAAACTCATTATAAAGCTAAAATAATTATTTTAGATATTTTAATTAAATGTAAAATAGTCTTAAAATAAATAAAATAGCATAAATACTTCGTGCAAAATATTTCAGATTTAAAACAGAACTTTAGAGAAGAACGATTTACAAATAAATTCGACTTTAAATACAGTTTATACCTATGTTCATTATACACGTTACTGTACTTTTTTAATGGATTCAGATTTAACAGTTTCGGAGGGGGTAATTCTTCTTTACTTATATAATATATATGTAAAGAAGAATTACTTCTTACTTATATACTGATATAATATGGTTCTAAGAGCGTTTCTTCGAAAACATTAATTAGAAGAAATATTCTTAATGAATACTTACAAAAAAAATCTTTTTTAATGTTAAATCATCATAAACAGACAGTTTAAACTTAAATGATAAAATTCTGCTTAGGATCTTAAACTATGTATTAACTGTCTTAAGCGATCTTAAACGTTTTAACTTCTGTTTATGAAACTTAAGTGATCATAAACAGAAAATTTCACAGATACTATGAAATTTCATAGATACTATGAAATTTTCTTAGATACTGTGAAATACCGGCAAAATAGAAACTGCCCTAATTGTCTACTTAGAATTTTATTTATTTTATCGATGTATGTATGATATGTATCTAGGTATGAAATCAAGTAAAATTCGGACTTGCTATTTAAAGAGAACTTTGCTTTATCAATTAACCTTAGTACATTTAGAAAAAAAAATTAATTTGTAGTAGAAGGGGAACATGTATTTAATTGGTTTAATCATTTCGAGACTACCTTTTCAGAAAAACCATATAAAAAATATTTCGTATAAAATAAAGTTGCAACACTTAGAGTAATAGGATCACATTCATTACTCTTTGCAGAACGTTTCTTGCCCTAAATTACTGACATAGCTTATTTCATCTGCATATACGTTTTTGTGAATTAAAAATGTATTTAATTGCGTAAAAGGAAATAATTATTTAATTAATTTTTTTTTATATTTCGTTCTTTGTATTAGTAGTTTAGTCTCTGGTAAGAAAGCGATGTTCTATTTTTATACTATATGCATTACATGATTAGTTTCATATTATTTTCGAAAAATTAGCAAACCTTGTAAAAACATGATCGAGTGTATTTAATTATCAATTAAATAAATTACAATAGCCAAACATCAAAAGTATGTACCTGGTATTTCATGACCCAGCTTCCGAAAACATTTATGAAAAATTGTGGCTTGAATTGAGAGTGCAGAAGATTTTCACAAAATACTTTCATATTTAGAGTTGATTTTGAACATTAGTACAGTACTTGCATTTGCAGATGCCCACCTCTAATACTTCTTGTCCTCTAGCATTTCAAGGATACATGTTGTGACAAAGTTTTGGTTCAACATTCATCTGAAGCCTACAGATTTGAAACAGCAATTTTTTAATATTTCAGCATACACAAATAGCTAATTTGTCAGCTTTTTGGAGTTACAGTAGAGCCAATATAATGGAATCACTTTAACGGAATATTTGCATGAGATAAAATACGCTAGAAGAACTCGAAAAAAGTTGAAAATTTCCCTTGATTAAACATTATCTACAAATGTCTGTACATAAATGTTACTTTAAGATGAAATTCTGCAAAGTCCACAAATGGTTTGAGGAAAAAGCAGATCGAAAACTAAAGTAAGATTTCAATAAATTTGATGTTCTTAGCATCGAGTCTGCACTTGCATTGTTTTAGAGGGGAACTGATGCTAGATAACTTCTAATTTCTAAACTGTTGCATAGTTTTTGAATTCAAATATATTCGCGTTACTAAGTTGTATATTTTAACGTAGAAATTAAAAGCATTAAAAACCGAAGTAACACCAACGTACTGCTAATTAGTCTGTGTGCAGTGAATTAGAGGAAAGACAGCAAACAAATCTTTCTTAATGCCCATCAAACATGATTTGCCAACAACGCGAGAAACAGGCCATCTTTGAAAATCAGAATTTATTTAGCAAGGGCTGTCATATAAATTTTTGACGGGCCGAAGTTTCTGACCCAAAAGAAAATACTCGTTAGTATAATGCTGAAATAAAATATTTGATACTAATACTATCTGATTGTCATCTAAAACACGCAATTATTTCCTTTTTTTTGAACAATTTATTGTAAACAGTTTTTTTTTTTTTGCAAATCTTGTATTGGACATCTGAGGCTTCGTTTAGGGTAGGCCCTTCATGATGTTTATTGTAACAAGTAATTATTTCACCAAATTCTTCATTTGATGAGACAGATCGCAAAATGCATTCCTTTTCTACATATCGTCTATATAACTGTTCAAGAGGTTTATCTGGTTTCCTCATTTGTTTCTTAATTAATTGCATAAAGTTCTCGAATCTGAATGAATTGAAAGAATCTAATGGTCCATACTTTTTTACATCTTCAACTATATGCAATAAATTATGAACATTATGCGCCACATTTTCTTTTCCACAAATAATTGCAAACGTTTTAACGAAGTACTTTAGTAATTCATTTGCGTATTCTAAATGTTTAACTGGTGAATTTTTTATCATTATTATAGTGACTACATGAAGAGTTAAGAAATTAAGATATGTATCTTCTCTTAAAACTGAAGCTAATGCAACAGGGCCAGTATGTAATAAAAACTGTAGAAATTCTGTTGCTTTCCACAAGAGTATGCCAGTAAGACTTCTCGGTTTTCTAGCGCAATCGTCCGGGGTTGTGTTTTTTAATGAAAGCAATTTATCGGAAATTAATTTGATTTCATTTGCTCTCAATCTAATCGTCAGTGGACTACTTAGCCATAAATTCAACAATTTTTCATGATACCTAAGCAAATGAGACGCATATAGTCTGGAGGTAAACTTGTCACTAAGTCAAAATTAGGTAATTCTGTTAAGATTGTTTCACCGATATGATAATCATCATAAATTAAATTTCTGAGCTCATCTGATCTTAACTCATTAGCTTCATTAGGAAAGCAAATTCTTCTTTCTTTGTATTTCCCTTCTATGGTACATTTTGTGCAGCTGGAAAAACTTGTGTGTCCTTTCACTTGCAGGACATAAGATTTTGCAGGAGCATCGCATATTAAAGCATGGATATTTATTTTAATTATTTGTTCTCTAAAGAGAAGTCCTTCATGGACTAATGACTTTGTTTTATTTACGAAGTGCCTTAGAAATTCATTGGAGTTTTGCGGTTTGCCAAAACAGTGATACATTGCAATTACATAAACATTTCTTAAAATTGTGCTAGAACACAATATAGGCCAAGCACAACTTTTGGAAGATTTAGAAAGAGGAAGACCATCGATATTTATTAACAAATCAATTTTCTTATTAATTGATTCAAAAACTTGTTTAATTTAAACTTGCAGCATGTTATTAATAGCTCTTGATAAACCAATGTGACAATATTTGCCTGGAGTAAGATTAATTATCGGTATAGTTCTTGGAGTACTTAGCAAAGTACGAAGACTTTTTGGTAGATTACTGTTATCAACATTTCGATGCAAAATTTCAAGCAATGCTGATAAAGCATTACGTAGAACATTGTATTTCGCAGCCCAAGAAGATATTTCATAACTTAAATTTGTTTTAATTTTTTGTTCATTTGAAATTATGGTCTGATCTGAATTAGCTTGAGACTGAAGAATCGAATTTGATATATCGAATATTTGTTAACTGTTGTTTTATAATAGAAATGTTACTAAATAATGATTTGAATGGTTAAAAAATATTTAGGAGAAACAATTTTGAGATTTTGTTTTAGGTATTAAAATCTGATGGCATGGTTCTGATGCTGGCTTTTCTATGTAATTCAGTTTCTTCTTTAAAATCATAACTGTTTTCAGACTGTGAGGTGTCAACACAGCATCAATATGTATTTTACTATACATTTCATTATTTTATTACTTAACGTCAATTAATGATTTTTTGTCTGATTTTCGTTGAAGAGAAATAGGATGTATCAACAGTTTAACATAAAACGTACTTTTAAATTTACACTTAGTACAGTAAATATAAAAACAAAATTACATCTCGTAATAACGTGATTATGTATTTTTTTTATTTTATTTTTAATCTGCGCAATTAAAACTTAATCTCATTCAATAATTTTAGTTGAAATAGAAATGGGTTGATTTGATGAAAATAAAAGAAATTTCACTACTTAACTTTACGTGAAAAAAAAGCATGTTTTATATATATATATATATATTTTGTGGAGGGAAAACATATTTAATTTTGTAACTGTATAAATTTGCATATTGTCCTGAAATTAAAATAATCGTTAAAATATATAAAATTCCTTCAAATACATACATCCGAAGTGTTCAGAAACTTCGAGGGGCTATCCAGGTATACATTTTCTGCTATAAAATAAATTTCTAATGAAAATTTATTTGTTTCTCTGAATAAGGCAAAGAACACGAAGTCTATTCCATGAGAAAGGATTCCAAGAAAATATCTTTATCCCTCAAAATTAGTTTGACTTTCTCTGGATAATGGGAAAGACTTTATTTTAGCGCTTAAATATTTGATAGTGTATATAATTACAAGCTATCGCAATGCAATTTTTAAATCCCTTTATGAAAGATTTCTTTCTTAATATTCCTAAGCTCTTTAAATGTCTTTGCTGAAATTAATATCCTTTAGTTTCCCGTTTCTGCAAATGATGCATCAAACTGAAATTATTGTTTATATGTTAATCTTTAAATTTATAATAAACAAGTGCCATGTTTACGGAAGTGAAATAAATTCATTTGAAGAAATGTTATTATTTCGAATAAAATTTCTTGGCGTGGTTTAAATACATTTCGAATTACACTAGTCTTAATTACGGTTATAAATTCTTTTGCGATTTGTTAAATTCAGTAAAAATATAGTTTCAGCATAAAATGTTTTACAAGTAGCTCATATTTTTGGACACGAATTAATATTAATTTACAATCTTTTGTCACAGGTAAGATTTTACTTCTTTCATATGTAATATCGATAAAAAGTAATTTGCTTATTTTTATTATCATAATGTTGTCAGGACTTAGTGTTCTGTGCATCCTTTTTGGAAACATGGTAAATTCTGTAAAGGGTTCTTATCCTCAAGTTCTAAGTCCTGAACTGGAACAGGGAGTGGAAGGTACGCTATGTTCTGATGCAACTGCTGCGCTGGAGAATAACTGCACGTGAAAGGGATTTGAAATCCTCTTTTATTAAATCACTATTAATAACAAACCTCCCAATTCGGGAGAGATACAGAAAGTAAAAGACCACACTTGGGTCGAACTTAACAATCAAATAAATTTAAATAAATTAAAATAGAACTTAAACTTTGCTTCGCAGAGCACTTCGCGGAAGTTGGCCTCTATCTAAAAGGGTGCGTAGCAAGATATACTAAATACTACCGCACTTTAATTTATTTTACAATGCAATCACGTAGTAAGCACTATGGCTTATAAATTTAAACTGGTAGCTGGTCAGGCGAACGTTGAGCGGAATAACCGTGATCTGAGTCTAAGCTCTCACACACCGAGAGGTTTCTACCTCTGGCTTAAATAGTGCTTGGCTGTACTTCAAAATTAGCATAAGCTAAAAACGCGCGCTTCTTCTGACAGGAAGTTGAAACAGAGAGGAGATAGAAAAGATTTAAATTAAAATAAAACTTGGTTAGTTTAACTAAAACCTTACAATGTTATTTCTTGAATAATTAATTTGTCCATTTAAAACATTCTTACAAACATTGATACTACAATTATATTCCTCCGAAACAGAAATATTTTTGTATGGTTGGGTTTTGTGGTTTTCCTTATACGTAAGGAGAATTAGGCTTCCTTCAAAAGTTCTCCATAAAGGTATCTCTTATTCTTTATGACAGATACCCTTTGCGTACTTTGCCATATTTAAACAGCGTAGTCGAAACTAAAAACAATTTTTTGTAAATCTTTAAATAAATGATATGGGCTACTTAGACATCTCAACTGAAATACGTATATGTAAAAATTTGACATAATTTACGGAAAGCAAAAATAGCAATTAATAATAAAATTTAGAAAAAAGTCTCAGAAATTTACATAAAGGAAGCATGTAAAAAGTTCAGCATTGAAAATTAATATAGCATTTATAACATTATATTAATAATAAAAATTCATTCAAAAATCAAAAATCAATTAAAATATGTAAGTAGAATCTGTTTTAAGAGAGTTATAAAGTATGGAGTAATTTGCAATATAATATGAGGTCCCACTCATAAAAGTAACGCATGAAATTTAAAATTGAATTTAAAAAACTGCAGACCACATGTAAAATACTGCAATAAAATGTATAAAATAAATTAATTTTCATAGTATCTTTTAGTATTAAAAAGAACAGAAGTATAATTTTTAGTAGATAAAGATGTTTTCCTAAATTTAAAATTTTAAGCAACGAGAAAAAAATGAGAGTAAACTTTTACTCTTTTTAAAATACAAACAGAAATGAGTTCATTGTCTATTCATTATTCCTTTTTTCTTCATAATTTTTCAAATACGTCTCAAATAATTATATATTAATTATTACTGATATTATTCGCATTAATAAACAATAGACAGTGCTTACCTGAAAGTTTAGTAATCACGAGCTCTCCAGTCAGGGAAGGAGCAGATCTAAAAAAAATGTCACGAAAATAACCGAGACAAAAAAAATGTGCTACACTGAGAACTTTGGTCAGCGTCTCTTGATAACTGTAGATACTGTAAAATTTGTATGCATCCATCATAGAATATAGTTCCACGATTTATCAGTATTATATTTAAAAAAAAACAATATGAACTATAAATATGTAACAAAAAAAAAGAACTAATTAAAATTGCAAGCTGCAAGTGTAAAAATAATATACTTTGGAAAGTTTATGGAAATTTTTCCCAATAGATCGGAGGGCGGTTAAAATGGGGTGTCATTAAGTAATGCTGGGGGACTAGGAACAAGGTCAGTGCGCGGGATACTTCCCATTAAGGAAGTACTAAGTGACCAAGGTCGTAAAAGGTCAGAGTGGGAGAGAGTGAGAAATTTTTGATGGTCGCATTAAATGTTTGCGGCGACGTGTATGTGACATCCTTGCGACATTCACATCCACATCCCAATGTGACACCTCTAGGACTTTGCATCGTGGTCACAAACGTAATGTGAAGAAAATGTGACATTGAGAGGTCACTGCAACGTTATAGCAACTAAGTGTGCTATATGGGATGAAGTTCCTGTTAAAATATTAGATTTTTGGTTTGGCAAAAGTATTGCGATCTTTTATGATCAGTGCAAATCTGTAAGTGATTACTTGTAAATAATGTACATATTAAACTTTACGTTTCTAAAATTACTCAACCTTTGATTTCTATTACTCTTTGACTTTTTTAAACAACCTGGTGCATCAGCCGGGAATTTGAATTTAGCACATAGCAAGTGTACGAAGACAGCAAAAAGTAAGGCTAAATTTTCTATTATGTAAATTAGAGCCATGGCAGAAGTTTCCGTTCTTAAACTGAAATCGAAACGAAAAGTTCTAAGGACCACCGTGTCCAAGATTCTAAAGAAACTCGAAACCGAATTAAATAAAGAAGACAATAGTACAAGTGTAATAGAAGAAAATGTAGATCAATTAATTATGAAATCGAAATTTCTGAGTGATTTAGATGCTCAAATACAGCGCGATTTGAAAGTAGAAACCGACGAATTCGAAACTGAAATAACATCTTGTATCGAATACGAAGAGAAAATCCAATTATGGCAGTTTAGAGCGAATAAAAAATTGAAAGAATTAACTAAAGTGACAAATTCGGATAATGAAAACAGCATTTTTAACGAAACCGCCAAAGATTCTCAAAACGAAAGCAATAAATTTACCCGGCTGCCAAAATTAACTATCTCTAAATTCCACGGAGATTATACCCAATGGACAAGTTTTTGGAACTCTTTCAAAGTAGCAATCCGCGATAATGAATTTTTAACAAAAATCGGAAAATTTAATTACTTAAAATCGTACTTATGCGGCAACGCTGCACACACGATAGAAGGTTTCTCTATTTCGGAACCAAATTACGATGAAGCTGTTGAAATACTTAAAAACAGGTTTGGCAGGAAAGATATCATTATAAATTCACAGGTGCAAAAACTCCTGAATCTTACTCCAGTAACTAAATCCAGTGACATTTTAAAATTTCTCAAACTTTGTGACACTATCGAAACCGAAATACGCAGCTTTTGAGATCGTTAGAAGTCAAACCAGATAAACACAGCTATATGTTGATCCCAGCGATAATGAAAACACTACCTTCTGAGATAACTTTAGAGTTTAATCGTAAAACGCATTCATCATCCTTTTTTAATGTTGATAAGTTAATGCAATTCATTCGATCGGAATTAGAATGGCGGGAAAGAAACCACCTTTTGCTCTCTACTCTTAAATCAGAAAACACTTCCTGTGCTTATAAACAGAAGTATAATGTCCTCTGCTTACCAGCTCTTGGCGCCAGTGAGTGAAAACAAAACTACTAATTGGTGTCTGTTTTGTAATACATCTAAACACGTTACTGAAAAATGTGAGTCATGGACAGTTGATAAGAAGAGAAATTTATTGCGTAAGCAAAGAAGGTGTTTTTTATGCTTGAAATCGAAACATCGAATAAAGGAACGCAAAAGGGGTCTCGTGAGTTGCATAAGGACAAGCATAACCGTTCTATATGCTTTTAGGCAGAGAAAAAACTAAAAGAAAAAAATGACAGTGTACAAGATTCGCATGTTCTTTCAGCATTCTTTGGGAACAAAATTAAAACTATTTCGCTTCAAACGTGTTGCGTAACACTCCAAACAAATACGCAGTCGGTTTTAATAAGAGCTCTTCTAGATTCAGGTAGTATGCGTTCTTTCGTGGGAAGGGAAATCGCGGATAAATTGAAACTTCCTATTATTTGAATAGAAACTCTTTCAGTATTTACGTTTGTAAATAAAACACCCATTCGAAAAACATTTGACGTTGTTAAGATAAAGTTAGAGAACAAGGAAATGCCGAATTCAAAAATCGAAATTGATGCCCTCGTAACTGAACCAATTTGAAGTTCTGATTTACCACCTCCTAATGTAAATAAACACATTATAGGCAAATAGTTAGAAAGTTTACAACTCGCAGACTCTTGGG
The DNA here is from genome assembly GCA_000611955.2 of Stegodyphus mimosarum. Taxonomy (NCBI): domain Eukaryota; kingdom Metazoa; phylum Arthropoda; class Arachnida; order Araneae; family Eresidae; genus Stegodyphus; species Stegodyphus mimosarum. The sequence goes on along the minus strand of KK119361.1, from coordinate 19,954 downwards.
ATTATAAGGCAAAAATAACTCTTTTGATAGGATCTGATTATTATTATGATATAGTGACTGGGAAACTTAAGCGTTTAGACAAACATTTAGTAGCTGCAGAAATGCTATTAGGTTGGTATCTGCTAGGTTACACTAAAGGTACAACGTGCACTTCTACAGCCTTTAATATTGTAGTTGAGGATGATATAATATCTGATCAGATAAAAAAATTTTGGGAGCTTGAAAGTTTAGGTATAAAGCCTGAAAAATGAATCATCTGATCCACTGGAAGATGCTCTAATGGAAAAATTCGAATCGGAAATTTCATGCAAAAATTCTCGTTACAAGGTTAGGCTGCCATGGAAGTCTGATGGAAAATATGAGTTACATGATAATAAAGCGGTTGCGGTAAAACGATTTGAGAAACTTTTAAAGCGATTTCAGAATAACCCCATACTTTTTTATTCATACCAGACAGTTTTACAAGATTATTTACAAAAAAACATCATTGAACCAGTTCCAGACACCGAACTCAAATCACAATATGAAACCCAAATCACATTTTATTTGCCTCACAGAGAAATCATTCGCAGTGATCGAAGTACTAGTGAACTACGTATCGTATTCGATGCGTCGTCACATGGACCTGGTGAAATTTCGTTGAAAGACTGCTTACATATTGGTCCAAATTTGTATCCTGACATTTTTGAACTTTTATTAGCCTTCAGACTTCCTCCTGCAGCCTTTACAAGTGACATAAAGCAGGCTTTTCTGCAGGTAGAAGTAGATGAGAAAGACAGAGATGTAACACGTTTTTTGTTTACAGAAAACCCATTCGAAGATCCATAAAATTTCACAATTTACCGACTGACTCTTGTGTTATTTGGCATAAATAGCAGTCCATTTTTATTGGCTGCAACCATTAAGCACCATTTGAAACAATATAAGAAAACCTATCCTGCTACTAGCGAATTTCTAAACGATCACATTTATGTAGATGACATCATTGGAAGGCACCAAAACGTTGAACTTGCTTTCAATACCAGTTTAGAATGCATCAGCATATTTAGAGATGCCAATATGATTCTACAGAAATGGCATACCAGTTCTCAAGAACTGCGCGAATTATGGATTAAAGAAGGTAATGAATGCGAAGAATCTCAAATTTCGGAAGCTAGATACCCTCCACTGAAAGTGTTAGGAGTCGCTTGGGACAATCAAAATGACTCAATTTACTTTGATGTCAAAAATTTGATAACATTTCTATCAAAGCAAGTTTTGATAGAAACTTTTAAACGTTTTGTCTTGCAGGCAATGGGACGAATTTTTATCCTGTAGGTCTATTATCACCGTTTGTACTTAGAGTCAAAATCATATTGCAAAAAATCTGGCTACTTGCTTTAAATTGGGATGATGAATTACCAGAAAGCTTACGTTCTGTTTGGAAAAAATGGTGCAAAGAAGTTTCCAGTTTGGACGAAATCGGTATTCCACGATATTATTTTTCTGCAATTGGTAATAGTGATGTGGAAAGGATTGAGCTGCACTGTTTTTCTGACGCTAGCAAAAATGCGTACGGTACAGTAGCGTATCTCCGTATAATTTCCAGTAATGAACAAATATTTATGGTTTTTGTTGCTTCCAAGACTGGAGTAGCGCCTTTAAAACCGCTCACCTTACCTAGGTTGGAACTCATGGGAGCTCTTTTATCGGCTAAATTAGGTACTAGCATCGTTAAAGTTTTGAAGTTACAACTTTCTTGTTCTTTCTGGGCGGATTCGAAAATCACACTTTTCTGGATAAAGGACTGTGCAAAGAAATTTAAGCTTTTCGTTAAAAATCGTATTCAAGAAATACAAAATTTAACATCCCCACAAAATTGGCATTACTGCCCCGAACAAAGTAACCCAGCTGACTTGGCTTCGAGAGGAACTAAACTTCATGAGCTGAATAACAATCCTACCTGGTTTCAAGGACCAGAATGGCTTAGAATGTCGTCTGAATTGTGGCCTCGACAAAATGAAGAAAAACCTATCGTTGAAGAAGAATTAGGATACCGCAAGAAAATTGATGATATTTATGAATTTTTGTGTACGGCAGTTGAAGAAAGGCTAATAGATATCTCAAAATATAGTAACTTAAGGAAATTGTTGAGAATAACTAGTTAGATGAAGCGACTTTTTGGTAAAATTAGGAAAACGAACCATTTGACAGGTTCATTAACAACCGAAGATTTAGTAGATGCCGAAATGTATTGGATTAGATCTGAACAAGAACGCTTTTATCCCAAAGAAATCGAGTCTCTGAAGAAGGCAAATAAAGTCGAAAAAAATCATCTTTATATCTTTTTTATCCCTTTTTAGACCAGAATGGGATACTGAGAGCAGGTGGAAGATCAGAACATTCTAGTTTGCCACATGATGAAAAACATCTAGCGATTCTTTCAAGAAATTTCTGGCTAACGAATTTAATAGTAGAAAGTACACATGTTAAAATGATGCATGGAAGAGTTTTTTGATCCAAAAAGGACGTCAGAAGGGGACAAAAGGAACTCGAAAATTTCTCTAAACTGTTATCAAATGAGAAATTCCAAGATTTTCTGTCGAATGAGAAAATCGATTGGAAGTTTACAATAGAACGAGGGGCTTGGTGGGGAGGCTTCTATGAGAGATTAGTAAAATCAGTGAAAGAATGCATAAGGAAAATTCTCGGTAAAGCCTCGCTAACATTTGAAGAATTGTCAACGGTTTTAGCACAAGTGGAAGCTGTTTTGAATTCTCGTCCATTGACCTATGTGCACAGTGACCACAAGGAACCACTGCCACTGAAACCAGTCAATTTCTTGATTTTCGAAAAAAAAAAGATTCTACACTACCTATCAAATTTAACTCCATTGTTAAAGATGGCTCTACCAAGTTCTTTCTGACCAAAAGAAAGATTTATCAAGATTTGTTGGTTAGGCAATTGTGACTAAATGGAAAAAACAGTATTTAATGGATCTTCGGACAGCTTGTCAATTAGAGAATCCTAACTCATATGATGATTTCAAAGATGACGATCTCGTCTTAATAGAAGGAAACAACAAGTGCAAACTTTTGTGGAAATGTGGCAGAGTAATAAAAGTTTTTCGTGGTCGCGACGACAAAGTTCGTTCTTGTGAACTAAAAACTGCTGATGGAACAATAATAAGACGACCAGTTCAATCATTATATCCTTTAGAACTTTAAAAACAATTTTTATTATTTAGTAATATGAGTTGATTCAATATGTTTTTGTGCAATTGCTTATTTTTGCTATTTTAGTTTCATATGATTACGAATAGTTTAGATTTATTGAAGTAGTGTCAAAATTATATTTCATGTTAACATACATTTTTAGAGAATTTGGCATAATTATTACAGTTTGTTTATATTTTCTATTCATTTAATATACTTATTAATTGCTTTATAACTATAGCTCAAAATTCTTATTGATATAAATTTAATTGTTGTTAGATTAATGTGAACTCTTGACTGAGTTCAGCTGGAGAGTCTGTGGAAATTATTTTGATTAATTGATAGATGCCGCAAGCGTTTCCTGTGAGACGTGACATGCCTTTTTTTTTAAATTTCGGCAGGCTCTTCACCGGGAGCTCTATGGATAGGTAGATAGACAGATTCGTGTGCAGCTTCGCACACTAGTCGAATAGGAACAATGAAGTTCCTATTAAAATATTAGATTTTTCGATTGGCATAAGTATTGCAACCTTTTATGATCAGTGCAAATCTGTAAGTGATTACGTGTAAATAATGTACATATTAAACTTTACGTTCTTAAAATTACTCGACCTTTGATTTCTATGACTCTTTGAATTTTTGAAACAAAGCATTCAACATCAACTCAAACAAAATTTTTCTACTTCTTCTGAAAGTAATGCTATCGAAATTCAAGTAGAGCACAAAACATTCATTTTCTCTAATGTCTATACACCTCCTAAAAATAGTCCCATCATTTTTGAAATTGAACATCTACAGGATTTTAACTAACTTGCTTTAATTGGAGGAGATTTCAATCCTAAGCATCAATGCTGGAATCAAGGAGCTAGCAATAGAAAAGGACGAGAAATTTGTAGCATGATTCAAAATAAAAATTATACCATTCACACTACTGATGAACCTACGCATTACCGCTATAATAGCTCTTCTATTATAGACATTTTTCTCTCCAACAACCTCGACTATAATTGCCAAATTTCTGTTATGTCAGCTCTTTTATCTGACCATAATCCCATCCTTCTTGAAATCAGCATTAATAGCTACTTGCCTTCACTGGGCAGGAGAACTGGTGTCACAGCCTGGAAGAAATTCACAAAAATCATTTCAGATACCATTCCTGGAAATAAGAAAATCATCAATGAAGATGATATTGAGGCTAAAATCAAGAAGTTTACCACCTATATTCAACATGCTATCAATTTTTCTACCAATAAATTCATCAGTTCTCCTCCTTTGATTCCTCTTCCAGCCAGCATAAGACAAAAAAATCAAATACAAAAATCGTATTATGAAAAACTGGCAAAATACACGAGACCCGACACTCAAAACGCAACTGAACGCTCTTCAGCGTGACATCAAAAAGGACATTAGTAACTTCAAGGCACAGCGCTGCCGAAACTTCCTCAACTCTCTCGCAACTGAAGATAATTCTCTTTTTGACATTGCTAAGAGATCTGAGAAACCCTTCAAGCAAATTCCACCACTTCATGGTACCAACGGAATGGTTTATTCTGTCGAAGATAAAGCTGACACCTTTGTAGATATACTAGAAGAAACGTTTACGCGCAATACCACCCCTTACGACAACAATCATACCTCCAAAGTTATTGAAACGGTTAATACCTTCTTAAAAACCCCATGTCCTTTCAACTTTACATTCCTCGCCCCCCCCTAAGCTGGTTGCCGATTATATTAGTTTCTTAAAACCCAAAAAAAGCTCCAGGTGTTGATGGTATTTCTACCAAAGCTCTGAAATATATTCCTATCAATGCTATAACTTGTTTTACTAAGATTATCAACTCTATCATCAAATTCTCTTGCTTTCCTAACATATGGAAACATGCCATCATCGTCGTCTTCCACAAACCGCATGAAAATTCCCCATTTCAGCAGAACTTCCGCCCAATTAGCCTCCTGAGCCAAATTTCTAAAATAACTGAAAAAATTATTCTATATGATCTTAATCAAGTATTCCACAGAGCCCCTACATTCCAGAAGAACAGTTTGGCTTCCGTCATCTTCATAGTAGTAATCACCAGCTGCTTCGTGTCATAAACTATATTCCTGATTTCTTCAACTGTAAGTTCCCAAGCGGAGTCATTTTCCTAGGTATTGCAAAAGCTTTTGATGGAACCGGGAACTTATTTACAAACTTATCAAGTTGAATTTCCCCGATCATTGTATAAGACTTATTGCTTCCTATCCCCAAGACAGAAGCTTTGCAGGGAAAATTAGCAATTCTGTTTCGACCACGAGAGACATTTTCCTGGAGTGCCACAAGGATCAGTACTTCCACCATATTTATATAACATTTACACTTATGATATTCCTAAACAACCACAAATTACCATAGTTCTTTTCGCAGATGATACTGCAGTTATGATCCAAGCTTTTACAGTTACTATTGTTCAGCTCTTTCTTCAACGTTACCTCAATCATCTAGAAAATGGCTCACTTCTTGGTGGATTGCAGTTAATACTGAAAAATCAAAAGCAATAATTTTTCGTAAAGGAGAAACATATTTCACTCCACCAAGACCTCTTCTATTTGATGTAGAAATTGACTGGGTTGACAAAGTCAAATATCTAGGAGTCATTCTAGATAAAAAATTGACTTTTCAGAAGCATCTGAGGGAAATTATGAAAAAAATTAATATGACGCTTGCAACTATGCACCCACTTCTTGGCAGAAGCAGTCATATGCCCGTTTCAAATAAACTCATCTCATATAAATCTATACTTCGACCAGCATTACTCTGTGCTAGTCCTGTCTGAGGCCAAGCTGCCCAAACTCATCTTCTGCACATCCAAGTTCTTGAAAACAAAGCCCTGAGAGAGATTATCAACGCACCATGGTTCATTCCAAATTCGTATATCCACCGCGATATCAAACTAGACACAATCCAAGATTATATTCAAAAACTTGCCGGAAATGTCTTCTATTCTGCTCTCACTCATTCTAACAACTGCATCAGCTCTCTTAGATGCTCCCCATTTCCCAGAGAAAAACACAAATATCCATCTGACATTCTCCATCCTTAACATCTTAAGGAAGCAATGCTTTCTGAAACTGTAATTCACATATGAGGAGAAGAAGATCATTGTACTCCTGAAATCTAACATGAAATTATGATTTTAATTTGGCAACTTTCTGGTGGTACGATTTCCAAAACGATGATTTTTGCAGATCCTGTTAAGGGAACTTTTGACATATATATTATATCATTTTTCAAAATTTCCCAAATGCTTGAATATATTCTTATGTTTTTAATGTTCATAACTTTCGGCTTTATTTCATGTAATGGCGAGTTTTCGACAGAATCCACTAAAACATCATTTGATTTCAAAGAAACAGATGAATGCGGAGGGTATTTTGGTTTTATTAAGTTCATTTGCTTTTCCTTGTTGTGTTTAAACTTATACGTTATTGTTATTCCGATTAAATTTGTTCAATTTTCTGTACATAATTGTTATTGTTTTTTTGATATTCCACCTTCTGTTAAGTATTTTACGGTCAATAATAGTTTATTACCTTAGCGGGTCATGTTAATTTATAACTAAATCAAAACCCCGCAGTGATGAAAAGTAACGCTGAATCAATGAATCAAGAAATGAGTCATTCCATGCTTTTTAAACCAATCCTTTATTCACTGTTTAATTCTTTAGATGTTAATACATATTGTGTATTCAAAGTAACAATCTTAAGAGTATTTTGTGCCAAAATAGTGTCGTATGAAAGAGAACTCTGTTCAACAAGTTGATGTCAGGTATGTACGTTCGTCATGTTAATCTAAAAATAGCATGGAATTTATTAAACTATCAGAATTGAAACATCAAATATTCCATTAAATTTTGAAGTAATTTTGCAGAACGTCCGAACAGGATTTTCGCATCACATTGGAGAAGGTTTTCAGAAGTGAGCTATTAGAAGTTCAGAAGGGAGCTCCTGATGATTTTCGAAATTTGAAGCCTGTGTTTATCATTGTGGATGCAATAGTAAAATGAATTATTTTGCAGTTTTGAGTTGCCTTGTTTCAGGAGATAGATGAATCTGTACTGACTGGCATATTGTTTACTATCTATTAGGCTTACAGGACAAGAAACATCTAAAGGTCCTAGAATGAAATTTGAGAGATTAAAGTTTTATTATGTAACGAGAAATGAAGTTGAATAATTTTCAATTATTTAATTATGTTGATTAAATATTAAACAATAATTTACTATTTTTATTTTTAGAGAATATGTAATTCTGGGAACAATGGATGGAGTATTAACTGCTTTAGACTTGGCATCAGGTGAAAAATGTTGGAGCACGCTATTAGACACTGGCACATTTATGTCATCGAGTTTATCAAACCTTGAAGTAAGTTAATGTTATATTATAAATGTGGGTTGGAATGCGCTTTAGCCCACTGCTTGGCGGCGATTGTTTTTGAATGAGCAATAAACGTGCCAACATGGGTAACTCCGTATATCCGCCAACATGGTTGACTGTTTGTACGTTGCCTACATTGTGCAATTCGCTGAAGTTTTTTTTAAGTTTAAAAGGAACGCTGTGCACATGGCATTTTCTTGTAATTTATTTTCGTTATTTTAGCTTATTTTGTTCATTTGTGTACGTTGCCTACATTGTGCAATTCGCAGATTTTTTTTTAAGTTAAAACGGAACGGTGTGTACATGGTATCGTTTGTAATTTTAATGCCCTTTTAAAAAAAATTCCTTCTTTCTTCGATGCCATTTTGGTTACGTTTTCGCGGAGCGTGTCGGGAAGGTTATGTAACGGCATAAAATGTGTAAGTATTACAACATAAAATGTAAATAATTAATTTAAACCTGACTGACAAATATTTTAATGATCATAATGTTCGTTTTGCATATTATTTTATTATCTTTTTGTAGCAACAGTTTCCATACTAATTTATGCTTTAGAATTCTATGTTTTGTTTACAATAAGGTTTTCGCGGAGCGTGTCGGGAAGGTTGCAATTGCAAAGACGTTTCGCAGAAACGCGCCGAATTGGCGATTTTCAAAACATCGCCAAGCAGTGGGCTAAAGCGCATTTTCACCTAAATGTGATTACAAGGATGCTAATTTTATTATTGCATCCCATTAAAAATATCTGAAAAGCATGGAAAGTTATCTATAACATCATGAAATTGTTCAAAGTAATTTCTGACTGTCACTAATTGATCAACATAAATTTCTCTCTATACTATGAAATGCATAGAACAAACCAGGATTATGGAATCGAGATACACTTGATTGATTTTCATTTCTTCAGTTTTGGGTCATGTTAACATTATATGCGATTTCATCTTTGTAGGAGCTAAATGCATACAAAAAGATTCATTAATCAATAATGTCATTTATGAACTGAAGTAAAACTCTTACAAATTAATTGTAAATGTATATTTACAGGTTTTTGAAGATGGGAATCGCATATGGCTAGTTCCATCTTTAGATGGATCATTATTTAAGTATGATGGAGCAGTATTGCAACCTCTTCCTGTCAATGTGGATTCTCTATTAATGCACACAGAAACCTTGGATCACAATACAACTGTTACAGGTGGAAAATATAAGCAAATGTATGGCATTAATCGTCAGACAGGAGAGGTAAATCATTATTCTTTTTTTATTCCCCCTCAATGAATGGGTATATATCAATTACATAGTCACATGAGATGGCCAAACCAGTGCTTTAACAATCCTATCTTTGGGAATGTTGCTTAGGGTTTATTGAAGAAAGGATATTTTAATTACAGAGGAAGGGCAAGTCATCGCAATTGTCTGTGCTTCATCTGTGATGAAATCATAGTGCACTGTTGTAGTATGCAGCCTGTGCTACCTGCCATGTCGATTCAAACAGCATTTCAGTCATTGGTTTTGGTAGAAAGTAGTTGCTCCACCCTTTTCTTTATTAGATTTACTTTGAGAAAGTGATACTTTATTTTGTTTCTCCTTGTATAAGGTTCACCTTGCATTTCAGTAAACAATTATTTGTTTGATGGACTGGTTTATATTAGCCTGTTGTATTGCAATTTAGTAGGAGAAACATATTCAACGTTATTGAAATTAATATTTATTTGCTATACAACTCGTCATCACCGTCAGAATTCCCACCCATTAGCTGGACCTCGTCTATGTATTCCCTAAAGTATCCTGAGGAGCATTTTCCCCAAATGCATTGTATCAGTTCATCTTTATTGTAGACAGTCTAGTCCTAAAAACATTCTTTTTTGGTTCCTTATCTTTAGGTTAAAGGTGCCTTAGTATACGTTTGGAAAAACTGTGTCATTATAGCAGAAACAGTGTCATTTGAAGCCATCACACAAGTTTGTTCGTATGAATGTATGTGTCTGGGGGGGAATTGTTGTGTATCTCAAATGGAATTGAAGATTTAAAAAAAAAAAAATTATATAGCGAAACGAGCGAGTAAAAGTCTTGGTATACTAAGGGTTAATATGCATGTCCCATATGTGTCGTTGACGAACATTCACCCTTGCTTTTGGTTGTTGTAATGCCTCCACAGGTGCCACCATTGTATAATACGCACCCAGTTTTTAGATATAATTTTGAAAGAGAAAAATGTGTCATACAGTGGGAATGGTAATTGTTTTGATAACTGTGAATCTTTTGTGTAAGTTTATTTTTCTAAGAGAAATCATTTTATGATTGCAATGAGATCATTGAAAATTAATGTTTTCTTATTTACTTAATTATGCAGCTTATTAATTGGAAAATTCGGAAGTAGTTCATTTTTGTCCCCATAATTAGCAAGTTAGTATGTTTGGTTATAGTTTTTTTTTTTTAATCAATTCATTGCTTTAAATTTCGAAACATACAATTAGTGATAAACATGTAAGTAGTAAACATGAAGCATTGTTTTTCCTTTTGCTTTTTGGTTTTTAGTATATTTTTTATTTATGAAGAATTTAATTTTAGTGCATGCTTTAAAATGAAAGTGAATATCTACTAATGGTTAATCATATTTTGTGTTTAAAAAATAAATCAATGTAATAGGTAATTTAAATGTGAACAGTCTGTAAAATAGTTTCATCATGTGTCATTTTTTCTTTTATATTTGGGGCTATATTACCATCCAAGCCTTACTCATAATACTCTTAATTATTTGAATGTTCCTAGTTTGTCTTACAAATGACAGCTATTTCTGCTATGGTGTAGCTTATGACATGTACAAACCTACAAAATGATTTAATGTATTCAGGCAAATTTTTTTCAATATCATGCTGCTGGATATTTCGGTTAATATTTATCTATGGTACTGCTCGCTGAATAGTTTTTTTTGATGCGAAGATCGATCCCACAAAGAATCGGCACCATCTTGAAATTGATGCCGATCCTTCCACTCGCTACACAAAGCCAAAACAAGAAGTCAAACTTTTACACAAACTCGGTGTCCATGTACGCATCAACCTATTTTAACTTAAAGAAAATCAGAGAATTGCACAAACTAGGCATTGCATACAGCATTAACTTTGTCCATGTACACATTGACCTATTTTAACTTAAAAAAAATCAGAGAATTGCACAAACTAAGCATTGCGCACTGCCTTAACTTTGTCCATGTACACATTAGTCTATTTTCATTTAAACAGAATCAGGAAGCTAAAACAGTTAAAACTATCATGTTAACCAGACAAAAATTTTTCGTTGTCTTAGCACACAGACATGAACAAGTAACCAAAAATACACAAATAAGGAGTAATAAATAACCAACAATACATACTTCCTAACATAAAAACATTAAACAACAAATCTTTTAACAAAACGCACAGACAGCAATAAATAAATAAAATGTCAATTTTTTAACATACCTTTTTTTTGTGTGCATACGTTCACTCCTCCCTCCAGCATATCCTCCGTGTAAGCAGTTCAATTAAATTTTTTGTCATTTTGGCTCATCCGCTGTTAATAGCGGATAAATATGTATAATAGCATGCAGGAAAGCAATAAATACGTTCCCCCCCCCCTCCTCCTCCTTGAACCACATGTATTTGGCCCAATAAAACTGTAAGCTGTCCTTCGTTTTCCGCCTGGGTAAACTGCATTTAATTGTACTCCACGTTCCTTGAAGAACATTTACTTTCATTCCTACTAAATTTACTTGAAGGCTTTGGAACCCAACTATACACCAGAATGAAAACCTCATTCATTGTCATTTGACTCAACTCAAACCATGAACGCTTTTGCACGTTCCTCTTAATAAAATGCTCAGACCCCTTTGCCTTCAACCTACACCTCCATTCAAAACCATCAAAAGAACGGTAAGAATAAAAAAACCCGTGGTCCATACGAAAGGGTTAGTATTACAAAAAAATAGCCAAAATGTCAATTTATCACACCATATTTGTCAATATTTGCTATTTTCCTTAAGGCTAGTTTCGCCAACATTAGGGTTACTGAAAAACCTACTTCATGCAGCAGGCGTCAGATTTCACGAACAACCAATACCACTTGCTGATTTTTTCAGAGAGAAACCAAGCAGCACAGTACAGTAAATATCACTGATATTTCTTTCCAGAGAGTCATGTTTGATATAATTTTTTAAACTTTTTGAAAAATTATGATTGTATCTTCTGATGTTGTAACTTTTAATGCATGCACGAAGGTTTTTTTTTTTCATGTAAAACTATCTTTAAACATTACAGTAATACTTTGGTTGATAACTTTGTTCAGGAAACTGCGTTTTTCTTTTGGATATGGGAAAAATGACAGAAAAGCTATGCAGATTCACTGTCAAGATATAAATATAAGATGTCGAGATGTATCGATGCAAATGTGAGATGAAATTGTTAGTCTTCTGTGTCTAACCATTCTGTTGCTGTGGGCCACCTAAATGTACTAAAATATATTAAATACTAGTGAAGTACAAACTAACAGAAATACCTAAAATATAAAATACTAGAAATGTACTAAAAACCAAAAAAAAAAATACTTCCTTCATGTTTACTACTTTAACATGTTTATCGCTAATTATATGTCTCAAAATTGATTAGAGTTAGGATGACTAGGATTATTATTTAAGGGGGAAAAAGCGCTTCCTCATGCTTATTATTTACGAGGGTAAAGTGAAAAAATCTCACCCTGACCCAGAGATTTTGATTTGATATAATTTTTGTGTATTCTGAGTTATAAAATGAATGAGATGTAATGCTGTTAAGTGAACGTATCACCAGTGTGTCGCTATGGTAAACAAATGTAGTGAATTTTAAAGAGTGCATTTATTCTACTGTCGTTTGCGCTATCAGCGAAGTAGATTTAATTCAATCCAATAAGTTTAAATAAAATGAAAAAAAAATGCCTATAATTTAATATTTCGTACAAGGAGGTCATGTGGTGTACACATCAGATTTTTTTTTTTTTTTTTAGTCCGAAGAGGCTTTGCTCCTGAAGGACTGTTGTTTTTGTTTTGCGATTTTGCATTGGAAACATTAAAAGTCTGAATCGCTTTTAAAACTGTTGCCACCAAATATTGCAGTTCTGTATTATACTTAAAGAGATTAAATAATGAAGAATCTGCATAAATGTATGTATATTTTTCCAAATGTGATAAAACAATGGTACCTAGAGCCATCAAATTTTGAATAACGTACGTTTCCACCCGAATATTCGCATCTGGAAGCCCAAATTTGGAATTTGTTTTATTATCTATTTCATATTTTGTAAAACTTTAATGAATTTTTGAAGAACAAACTCAAATGATTTAAAAGCGAGCAATGGCAAGACTCAATGGGGGGGGGGGATCTTTTTATCTAAAGTGTTTAGAAATTTTAAAGTTATACTCATTTTAAAATTATTTTGCAGTATTACTGTTGAACTGAATTTTATGGTTTAAGTGTGAAGAGCATGATATTTAATAAATAAAGGTAACACACAAAACCTTAAAAAATGACCCTTTGAACGTAATTTAAAATCTGAAACCTTTCAGATTTTTTTAAATTTTCATGTTTTAATTCAAGCAAAGACGAGATTTTTGCTCAGATGTTTACCTTTAGTTTAAAGTATATTAATATTCAACAAAGATTTTAACTGAAACATTGTGTACAGTGAAGTTTCTGGTAAATTTTATGAATTGATTTGTTTGGTTAGCTTAATTACTCATTGCAGGGCAAAGTTTGAGTTATTTCAATTAATCCATTTTTTTTTTTTAAGTAGACTTAGCATGTTACTGGTAAGATCATTCATAGTAGCCTTTTAAAGCCCCAACATTATAATTTCTGTAAGTTCTGGATGGCATTTTTCCCATTACCATTACATGAACTAAATCTTATCTATAAAGTTGTAAACAGCCCGAGTCATAAATTAAATTTTGTGTGTGAATGTCGTTAGTTGCATTAATCAAAGCGATACTTATGTAATGAAACTTAAATCCTTTTGTAGATAGAAGATAAAGAACAGATTTGTGTCAACTCATCTTTTTGCATTTAGGAGCAAGAATTCGATATGCAATATTTGCAGAAATGACAGTAGTTGCAAAGCAAATTTTCCAAGAATATAATACTGTTGAACTATATCTTGCACAGCAATTTACAAAATGCAGTTTTCATTTTCTGTCCATAATTTGCAAAATCATATTCACAGTAAGTGTTATGAATTTTTAACAGAAAACTTTACTTCAGAAATTGTAAAAGTAAAGGTGATGTCTGTAAATGTTATAAAATAAATATTGTTATTTAAGAAAAGTGAATTTGGTATGTAATATGTCTTGCAGTTAAGACTATGTAACTTTTTCTTTTATTTTAAAAATTCAGGGATTTTTCACGTGTGACTAAAATTTTTGCAGATTCATTACAAATGTTCTGTAAATGGCTGCGAAAGTTTTAAAAAATGGTCTGCTGATGATGTTTTGGTTGTTGAAGCAGTTGTTCAAAGTGTGAATGCAGTGGACTCTGTCAAGGCTGAAAAAAGGTATATTTTTTCCCTTATTTAATTTTTTTGGATATTTAAGAATTATACTGTTGATTGTGAAATTGGCTACCACTGAACCATGAAGTTGATGAAGATCCCACCAGAGCTACACCAAACATTGCTATGGAATTCTGGAGGAAGTTACACCTTTTTTATTTAATAAACAATCAGTATTAGACCTGTTTTGTACTTCAGTTTTATGCTACACAAAAAGGCTTTCATCAATTTTTGTTTTATGTTCTCTGATTTTACTGAAGCTGTGTTTAAAATGCTATGCGCCTAATCTTCCTGCAGGTAATTACTCCAATTTATTACCATTTTGTCGGCATTATTCAGCTGTTCTTTTTCCCATTTGACAGATGTCTATGTTCTCGATTGATTGTAAATGAGTGCAGTCACAAATGTGATTCT
>KK119360.1:834003-845323 GCA_000611955.2 Stegodyphus mimosarum | reverse complement strand
AGAAAAGACGGCATTTACTACAGGACAAGGACTTTGGCAGTTCAAGGTGATGCCGTTTGGACTATGTAATGCGCCGGCTACATTCGAACGTCTAATGGAGACTGTTTTAAAAGGTCTTTCATACGAAGCCTGTCTGATATACCTGGATGACATCATCATCGTCGGGAAGAGTTTCGAAGAACATTTGGAAAATCTTAGAAAAGTGCTTCAGAAACTGAAAGAAGCCAATCTGAAGTTGAGTCCTGCTAAATGCAAATTATTCAGACAGGAAGTGGCTTACCTCGGACATGTCATCTCTGCTGAAGGTGTGCGCACGGATCCTGAAAAAGTGTCAGCAGTTAAACACTGGAGACGTCCCGAAAATGTCCACCAGCTGAGAAGCTTTCTAGGGCTTTGTACCTAGTGTAGGAGATTCATGGATGATTTTTCACCCATTGCGAGACCCCTTCACAAGCTGACAGAGAGCAAGCAAAAGTTCGTGTGGACAAAAGAATGTGAGGATGCATTTAAGAATCTGAAGGAAGCCTTAATATTGCTCCAATCCTGACGTATCCTCAGCTAGACAGACCATTTATTCTCGACACGGATGCGAGTAATGAAAGTGTCGGCGCTGTTCTGTCCCAAGAAATAGAGGGCCGAGAACGTGTAGTGGCTTACTGGAGCAAGTGCCTATCTAAACCGGAGAGGAATTACTGCGTCACCAGGAAAGAGTTGCTCGCCATAGTCAAAGCCGTAGAACATTTCCATCATTATTTATACGGCAGAAAATTCCTGCTCCGCACAGATCATGCATCATTGGCCTGGCTTTTAAATTTCAAGAATCCTGAGGGTCAGATAGCTAGGTGGATACAGAGACTCCAGGAATATGACATCATTATCCTTCATCGCAAGGGACAGTCGCACAGAAACGCTGACGCCTTGTCTAGAAGACGTTGCCCAGAAAACTGCCGATATTGTTCCAGGGTCGAAGCTAAATACCAACTGGTTAATCCAGTGGCACGGCAAATTACAGCATCAACATCGGCTGATCCAGACCCATGGAGTGACAGGGAAATCAGGAAAGACCAGATGGAAGACCGTGATATTAAACCCATAATTGAGTTAATGGAGACCTCAAACAGAAAACCTACCTGGCAGGATATTTCGAGCTATAGTCCCACGACAAAACAATATTGGGCTCTCTGGGACTCACTCCATATTCGAAACGGCGTCTTGTACCGAAAATTCGAATCGGATGATGGAAAAACATTCCGATGGCAGCTGGTACTCCCAAGATCCCGAATCCCGGACGTCCTTAAAGAACTACATAGCAGCCCTGCAGGAGGTCACTTCGGAATAATGAAGACCTTGCAGAGAGTTCGGGAGCGTTTCTACTGGAATAATGCAAAGGATGACGTGCAAAAGTGGTGCCGAACTTGCGATGCCTGTGCAAGTCGGAAAGGACCGAAGAAACGCAGCCGGGGGAAGCTGCAACGTTACAATGTAGGAGCACCTTTTGAACGTATCGCCTTTGACATCTTAGGACCTCTGCCACGAACTGCTGATGGCAACAAATACATCCTCGTTGCCATTGATTACTTCACCAAGTGGCCTGAAGCGTATCCTATTCCTGATCAAGAGGCTGTCACAGTAGCAGAGATGATGGTACAGCGCTGGATTTCCAGATTCGGAGTGCCTCTTCAGTTACATTCCGATCAGGGAAGGAATTTTACCTCGGCTGTAGTCAAGGTACTCGGCATTGACAAAACCCAAACGACGCCTTTACATCCCCAGTTTGACGGTATGGTAGAGAGGTTTAATCGAACCATCCTCAATAACCTCTCATTAGTGGTTTCCAGAAACCAACAGGACTGGGACAAGAAGTTGCCACTATTTTTACTGGCTTACCGCAGTGCTGTCCACGAGACTACCGGCTATTCCTCATCTCAGATGCTCTTCGGTCGTGACCTTCATTTGCCATGTGATCTTTTGTTTGGTCGTCCTCCGGATGCGCCTTCATCGCCTGAGTAATACATTCAAGATCTCCAGGCTCGGTTTGAAGTAATGCACAACTTTGCACGAGAGCGAGTCAACTTGGTGACGGAGAAGATGAAGACCCGCTACGACACGAGAGCTACTGGACATCGTTTCAACGAAGGAGACAAGGTGTGGTTATGGAATCCGACTCGTCGAAAAGGACTTTCTCCGAAACTACAATCACCTTGGGATGGTCCTTACACAGTCCTAAACAGGCTGAACGACGTCGTGGTTCGGATCCGTAAGTCATCGAACTCTAAACCTAAAGTCGTTCATTACGACAGGTTAGTTCATTACTATGGCCATAGTATGTAGTGCATATAGTTGCAAATAATAATGTAAGTAGTATAAGACCATGGTCCTATTTGTATTTAGTATTTCATTTGTATTTCTTTAGTATTTGATAAGTATTTGTATTTGATAGCATTTGTATTTGATAGTATTTGTACTTAGTATTTGATAATATTTGAATTGTATACAGCGTTGGATAGAATTTAATTTTCTGAAAGTCACTTATTGCAATTATTGTTTATTTTGTTATTATAAAGTAATGTTTATTATAGCACTGAGGCCTCAGTTGTAAGTTTTGGCTTCCTGTCCAAGGATTGTACTGCCCGGGACGTGCAGTCAAAACGCAGTGCAGTCAAATTCGTAACGTGCAGTCAGACGTGCAGTCAAATTCGTAACATTGCCCTCTTCCCTTGGGAAGGGGGCAATGTTACGATTTTCAGATTTATTTGTCTATTCATTTAGAATTGTAATTAAAATTCCTTTTTATTTCCCCGTGCAACGCAGACGATTTTTGAAGAGAAAGCTACGTCGAAAAAAAGTAGCAATAAAAATAAAAGAGCGCGTGCATTTAATGCTTAATAAATAAATATCTCGTAATTACTGTTGCCATCCAGAAAAATGTAGAAAAATCGTGATTATTCTACTGATAATTAAAAAGCTTATAAAAGCACAGTTGAAACACCTCATCTTAGTTGTTGCTGTTGCTGTTATACTTGTAGCTGTAAAAAGCGAACTGCTGTTTGTTTACTTAATGCTGTATTGATTGTAGCGATTTCGCTGTGAGATAGAATTATTTTATCTGTTTTGAACTGAGTTTTTGCTAAACGTTTGGTATATTGTGTTATTGTGCGAAGATCTGTGAAGAAATATTTCAACATTTTAATTTATTTCTTGTGGAAAGAAAAAATGTTTGTTAACTTTTTAACGACTTGTGCATTCAATATATAACGAACCCGTACGCACGTAACAATAGTTTTCAATCGTGCGCCCGAGATATTTCTAGCACTTTATGCTTCTCGAAATTACTGGAAAGCAATACGAGGATGTAATTACGGTTACAGCCAACATAGTGCTGAGTTACATGTATTCCATTTCAATACAAATTAACGAGATATACATTTACGCATTGTTAAATGCACGTGCCACTATTCTTAATTATCCAGCATAGCTCTCTCTTAAAAATTTGTGTCGCACTAAATTACACAGAAAAAATACAACAATTTTAATTATAATTCTACTAAAATTACCTAAGTATAAAATTAGTAACATTCCCCCTTCTCAAGAACTGTACATCCCGAAGACTACAAATCCTGGATAGAAAGCCATACTTGCACCTAAGGCATCAATGCAAAAATAAACATTACACTAGAATAACAAACAACATAATCAATAATTGCAATAAGTAACATAAAAGAAATCAAATACTAAATCATGAATGCACAAATTTATAAATTTAGAGACAAATAGGATCATGATTCTATACTATTTACGTTATATACACTACATAGTATGGTCGTTGTCAGGAACTAGCCAGGAGGAGGAACGACTTCGGGCGTAAGGAACTGTCGTAAGGAACGACTTCGGGCTTAGAATTTGATGAGTTACGGATAGGAACTACGACGTCGTTCTGCCTGCGACGTCTGTTTGCCTTTGCTCCGTTCTCTCTGTGTAAGGACATTCTAATGTGACCTTGGTTTAGGAGAGAATCTTTACCGTCAAATTGGATTCCACAACCACATCTTGTATCCTTCGTTGAAGTAATGTCCTGTAGTTCTGGTGTCGTATAGGATCTCCACCTTTACCTTCGCCAATTCACAACCGAAGGTCACGACCGAAGAGCATCTGGGACCGAGAATAGCCGGTAGTTTTGTAGACACCACTACGATAAGCCAGTAAACATAAATGAAACTTCCTGTCCCAGTCCTGTTGGTTTCTGAGGATCGCCAACGAGAGATTATTACGGAAGATTCGATAAAACCTCTAAACCATACCGTCTGAGTAGGGATGAAAAGGTGTCGCCTGTGTTTGGTCAATGTCGCGTAGCTTGCAGAGTTCTTTTATTACAACGGACGCAAAATTTCTTCCTTGATCACAATGCAACTAAAGAGGCAGTCCGAACCTAGAAATCTAATGCTTTGTCATTACCTCTGCTTTTGTGACAGCCTGTTGATCAGAATACGCTTCAGGCCACTTGGTGAAATAATGTGATAATTAGAATTTATAGAATTTATTTGTTGCCATCAACGGTTCGTGGCAGAGGGCCGAGAATGTCAAAAGCGATACGTTCAAAAAACGCTGCTACGTTGTAACGTTGCATCTTGCCTCGGCTGCATTTCTTCGGTCCTTTCTGACTCTCACAGGCATCGCAAGTTTGGCACCACTTCTGTTCGTCATCCTTTGCATTCCTCCAGTAGAAGTGCTCTCGAACTCTCTGCAATATCATCATTATTTCGAAGTAGCGTCCTGTAGGGCTGCCATGTAGTTCTTTAAGGTCATCCAGGATCTGGGATCTTGGAAGTAGCAGGTGCCATCGGAAAGTCTTTCCTTTACCCTATTCAAATTCCCAGTACAAGATGGCGTTTCAAATATGGGGTGAGTTCCAGAGAGCCCAGTATTCTTTTGTCAAAGGACTAGAGATGGAAATGTCCTGCCAGGCAGTTTTCTGTTTGAAGACTCTATTAATTCAATTATGGGTTTAATGTCGCCGTCTTCTAGCGTCTGTCCTGACTTCTTTGTCCATGAATTTTGATCAGCCGATGTTGACGTAATTTGTCGTGCGACCGGATTAAGCAGATCGTATTTCGCTTCGACCCTGAAACAAATTCGGCAGCTTTCTGGACAGTGTCTTATAGATAGGGCATCGGCATTTCCACGTGATGATCCCTTCCGAGGACGGATAGAGATTTCATATTCCTGGAATCCACGTGGCTATAGGGCCTTCAGGATTCTTGAAATTTAAAGCCAGGTCAACGATGCATGATCCGCGGAGAGCAGGAATTTTCGGCCTTAGGGATAACGATGAAACTGTTCTAAGGCTCTAAGTACTCTAACTCTTTCCTGGTAACAGAGTAATTCCTCTTCGGTTTAGATAGGCACTTGCTCCAATCTGATGGGCGTTTATTTCTTGTAACTCTAATCCATATACGAGACGAACCAGACAACTAATGACACTGATTCTAGAAAACAAATATTGAAAAGAAGCAATTTATTGCTTTCCATTAGGTTACGTTAGGTTATCTGAATATAACAAAGCACACTGGGACTATGTGCCTAAATGAAGAGATATCTTTGGGAAAGACATTTTGGGAAAACTGGGTCATACTCACTTTACACATGAGAAAAACCACAGTCGAACTCCCAATATTCAGCGCTCTTATTAACCACTTGGCCACCGGAGAAGGATTACTACTTTATATGAATTTCTTTAGAACTTTGTACATTAGTAGGGACGCAGCTCTTCATCATAACTCCAAACTCCATGATCCATAATTCCAACACGCAGCAACATTTGAGACTGAACAAATTTCGATGGCTTTAGATTGAAAACTAAAGGTAGAACTAACGGATATTTTTCTTTTTTTGATAAATGCATTAAGAATTTGTTTTCGTGAAAGGAAGCTCAAGTTTATCACTAAAAGTGCATTCAAGAATAACATCTGAGTGCTTTTTATTGCAAAGAAATATCGCAATCATTACTCACTGAAAACTTACTTACTCATCACTCACTTCTTTTCTCTATCGTTATAATTAAAAATTTTAGTTCTGGAGTTAGTAGTGCAGGCGAATTTGCGTTTGATTTATTGACAAATAATTATGCGCGTTTTTTCATTTGCGAAGAAACCTTAAATATACAATTTAGGATTATTTGGTTAATTTGATACCTATAATTAAATTATTTTTCCCTTAAAAACGTAATAAATAATTTCATAATTTCTGTAATGATTAAAAAATTTATTTAGCTTCTTAAAAGTAATCTGAATTTGTTCCTCTGACGTAACTACCTTTATGTACCTTTACATCTGTAATTAAAACGTAAAAATTGCGCTTTACTTCTGCTAAGTCCATAAGCAATAGCTAATGCCTTTCTACTTCATTTAATGAATTTTATTTTTATTAGAAATTCATTTCTGTCCATAATGATTTTGTTTAATTTCTGGAACTTAAATTTTTAGCTCAATATTTATTTTATTTCAGTTAACGTTTTTCCTTTTTACTTCCTTTTACGAAGTAAAAAGGAAGTATTGTAATCACGAAAAATTTCAAGTATCATATTTCAACGAAAATATCCATTTTGACCGCTATCGAATGCAATTTAATGACGTTTTTGTGTGACATTCATACGCAAGAACAGAATAAAGGACTCATTTTCTCCAAAAAATTATACAACTGATTTAAAATGGAGTCTGAAGATATTCTTTCATCGCGTCTGTGCGCACGTACGTAGTATGTTAACTCGCATAATTCAAAAACGAGTCGCCTCAGAACGTTGTAATTGTTATGTAGGACTGCTATAACATGTAGATGTGCACCTCCTATTTTGGTTGCAATCAGCCGCACCAAAAGTATATATGTATCCACTCTGTTACTGGGCTCAGTGAGCTCAGTTTCTTTATTCTTTTATGTTTGTAAATTGTGCATTTTTTGCTTTAAAAATGACTGAATCATATTTTTCATATCTTCCGGTTAAAGTTTTTACGCCTATATTTACCTGTATGTTATAGTTGCAGAATTATCAAAAATTTAAAAGTTGTTTAGGTGCGGCTAATCCTAATTATTCTGGCCACAGGGGCCATATTTGTTTACATTTGAAATTTAGCAGAATAGTGGATTTGTTGCCAATCTAGAGAAACTAAGCATCGCAACAACAACGATAACGCCTTCTTTTATAACTGCGAATTAAATCATGCTTAATCCGTTCTGGAATTTATTCGAGGAAATAAGTGTTTAAGATTTACTTCGTAATTTTAAATATAGATATTTTGAGTTTTTATGTATTTTTGCCTTGCGGCGAAGTAAGAACTGAATTAATTGAATGAGAAATTCAGAATCGTCTGTGAAAAACTGTTTCTTTTTTTTTATTGTTGTTGTTGCTTGTTTAATTTCTTTTACAACTCGTTTTAGATTTATTAGAGTATTTGAATAGAACATGTGGCAACGATTAGGTAATTCTTCAGATGATATGCATAATTGTTGTGCATTCTGAGTTATAAAATGCATGAGATGTAACACTGTTAAGTGAACCTAGCGTCAGAGTGTCGCTATGGTAAACAAATATAGTGAATTTTAAAGAGTCCATTTATTGTATTGTGCTTTATGCGCTATCGACGAAGTAGATTTAATTCAGTCCAATAAGTTTAAATGCAATGCAAAAGGCGCATTATTTAATATTCCGTAGAAGGAAGTCATGCGGTGTATGCATTAGATTTTTTTTAAATATTGAATTAAAATATTATGCAATCAGTATTTCAGCTAAAATAATTATATAGGGATGTTTGCCCAGTACAATGATATAGTTAACAAATAGCTAGTATGTGGGTTCAGTCATTATAAGAAATTTTAATTTACTTTTCATTTATCTTTAAATGAGTTTTAATTATGTAAAAGTATATTTAACAGCTCGTATTTGGTAATCTACTTGTTGGGTAGAGGCGAGCGAACATTTTTCTTATGCGCATGCGTATGAACTATTGTGGCGCAGTTGTCTCTTCCCCCGATGCATTCGTCTTGCCAGCGCGCGAACGTAATGACCTCGTAATGCTGTGTGATGTTAAATATAATTTGCTGTGTGCTCTTTTTATTCTTTTTTTTTCCTGTAATAAAGTGTCTTGTCCTAAATTGATGGATTTTTTACTCTCAATATGGACCTCTGAACAACAAATGGTAGCAGAGATCCGTGGTTATATCAAGAAAAACTCGATGCAAAATACCAAATAGAAATCGAAACTGTCTCAGTGAAAGCCAGAAATGGAGAAGTGGAACGTTCCCGAATTAACTGGAGAGAACTATTTTATTTGAGCATTGAAAATGAAAGCTGCCTTATCATTGAAAAGACTTGACTCAGTAATTTCGAGTATAAAACCAGAAAACTTAGACGAGAAAGATGAAAGACTGTGGAATGAGAAAAACGCTGACGCCGTAGCATATATAAAACTTTCACTATCGGATCAACAGGCGCTTCAGTTCTCAGCAGAAGAAAATGCAAAAATACTTTGGGAGAAAATAAAGTCAACATTTACGGGACAAGCCGAAGATCGAAAAATAGATGCCGGTAATGAGTTAAAAAATTTAGAAATGAAGTTGCATGAGTCGGCTAATGATTATATCGCAAGAGCGAGAGGAATAGCAACTAAGTGTCAATCGCTAGGACTAGAAGTATCTTCGCGGGAATTGGTGTTTTACACAGTTCGTGGACTTCGTGGAATATTCTCTCGAATTAGGGAAATTTTAAAAACCCAGCGTGAAAAAACAATTGATGAAGTACTCGAAATACTCCGCGAGGAAGAGTCTACACACAGTTCAGCGAACGGGAAACGACCTGATGGAACCAACGCTGAGGCGTTCGTATCAAGAAGAAATAAAAATCATAATCCAAGAATTTGTTACATTTGCCGACGTCCTGGTCACATCGCGAAAGACTGCTACTACAGAAACAAGAGTCCAAAAAGTGGGTTATCCAAAGGTAACAAAGAAAGAAAGAAATCGCAACCTACAAGTGTGAACGTTTCATCTCGTTCTGATGAAAGAGAAAGTGATTTCGCTCTTCAACTTACGCGTGAAAAAAATGATGAATGTGACAAAATTTGGTTGTTGGATAGTGGTGCAACTGGACACATGGCGAAGGACTCCTTTTGGTTTCAGAATATTATATCAGAGGTGAGGGAGATTTACCAGGCAGGTAAACATTCAAAAATATTTTCAGAGGGTATTGGTACTGTTAAAGCAAAAACTATAAGTACAAAATATTCTAGTTCTGTTAATTTAACTATTAGTAATGTTAGTTATGTTCCTGATTTAAGAAATAACTTATTGTCACTCACTGCATTAATGGATAAAGGATGTAAAATTGAATCAAGGAATAACTCTGTATTAGTTTTTAGTAGGTGTAATCAGTTACTTTTTAAAGCATTTAAGAATAATGGTAGGCTTGAAGTTAATTTAGAACCATATTATAATTCTGAATGTTGCATTGCTAATGATTGTACTGGTAATAATTACGAACTTTGGCATAGTAGATTGTGCCATTTAAATCCAAAGTATATGCTTAAGATGAAGGAATACATTGATATTAATGATGTAAGTGATTTTAAGTGTGAAACTTGTGACATAAGTAAAATAACTAGAAAAAGTCATCCAAATATTGACATTAATCAGAGTTCAGAAATTTTAGAACTAATTCATTCGGATCTGTGTGGTCCTGTTCAAACTGAATCAATTGGTGGGTCTAAATATTTTATGATCTTAGTGGATGATTTTTCTGGAATGTATTTTACTTATTTTCTTAAAAGTAAAAATGAAGTATTTGATACATTTTCTAAATTTAAAGCTAAGTATGAAAATTTAACTGGTAAAAGAATTAAACGTTTGAGAACAGACAATGGTTTAGAATTTGTAAATGAACAATTAGATAATTATCTTGCTAATTCTGGTATTTTTCATGAAAAAACAATTCCATATAACAGTGAAAGTAATGGGAAAGCTGAACGGGCAAACAGAGTTCTTTTGGAAAGAGCTAGGACATTACTATATGAGAGTAAGCTTCCGGTAAAATTCTGGGCAGAAGCAATTAACTTTAGTACTCAAGTATCAAATTTAACACCTCGGAAAGGGAAAGAAAAAATTCCTATAGAAATGTGGGTTGGTAAAAAACCCAAATTAAACTATCTTAAAAAATTTGGATGTGTAGCATACTTTCACATTCCGAAAATAATGCGAAGCAAATTTGATATACCAGGAAAAAGAGGGGTAATGTTAGGATATGCTAGAGAAAGAAAAAGATATCGTATTTATGATAAAGCAAGTAATAAAATAATTGAAGAACGATCGGTTAAATTTAACGAATCTTTAAAAGGTAGTAATTATATGGGGAAAAATAAAACCATAGAAACTTGGGATATTGAAAAATTAAAAGGAATATCGTGGAAGGAAAACGAAGTAGATCGGAAAACAAAAAGTGAAAAACCACACCTCGAATTGGTTGTTACGGAAAATACTCAAACAAGCGAATATGCTGACTCATCGCATTTCGAAATCGGCGACATGAGCCGTTGTAGTGGGGGCGATTATAGGGGGAATGAAATCCAGACATCTGACAGCTATGAAAAAAATAATCAAAATGGAGATGAAATACCATTAAGACGATCCGAGAGGCTCAAATCTAAACAACTGGCGTCAAATATAATCAGTAATGTTCCGAACGATTTTTCAGACGCAAAACATAGTGCTAATTGGTATGACTGGAAATCGGCAATGGAAAATGAATTAGATTCATTACATAAACACGAAGTGTGGGAAATAGTAGAAAGGCCTGAAAAAACAAAATTAGTAAAAAGTAAATGGGTGTATACTTTGAAGGAAGGAGACTCTGGGGAAGTAAAATATAAAGCGCGATTAGTAGCGGCTGGCTTTAATCAAATAAAAAATGAGGATTACACCGAATCATATTCACCAGTTGTTAACATTGAATGTTTTAGATTATTGCTTGCACTTTCAGCTAAATTAAATTTGACTGTTAAATTTTATGATGTAAAAACAGCATATTTGTACAGTGATTTAAAGGAGAATGTATATATGACTCCTCCACCTGGTTATGAAAACCTGATTGGACAAGCAAAAGTATGCAAATTAAAGAAAAGTATTTATGAGTTGCCTCAATCGGGTAGAAATTGGTATATGAAAATAAAAACCGAATTAGAAAAACTTGGATTGGTACAATTAGCATCTGATAATTGTATATTCATTTATAATGATACCAAAAACATTTTTATACTATGTTTGTATGTTGATTAGCTGTATT
>KK119360.1:795791-833830 GCA_000611955.2 Stegodyphus mimosarum | reverse complement strand
GCAAAGAAGTGTTAGTCTCTCTACTTGTGAAGCAGAATTATTTTCTATTTCTGAAATTTGTAAGGATATTATTTGGACTGTAAATTTATTATCAGAATTAAAATGTAAACAATTTTTGAATGGTGCAGTGACTTTGAATACAGACAGTCAAGCTGCTATCCAGTGGATCAACTGTGCCAGATCATCTACGAAATCCAGACACATGAACTTACGTTTCCATTTTATGAAGGATTTAATAAAGGACAGTGTCGTTAAGTTGGAATATTCACAAACTGATAATATGATTGCAGATTTTCTTACTAAAAGTGTCAGCGAAGAAAAATTAATGTATACATTGAAAGTAATTTCCTTAATTTCTTAATGTAATGTATTATATATTGTTATTTTGTATTTCATTTTTGTATTGAAAAAATGTTGCTCGCAGGAGGGGTGTGTTGGGTAGAGGCGAGCGAACATTTTTCTTATGCGCATGCGTATGAACTATTGTGGCGCAGTTGTCTCTTCCCCCGATGCGATGCATTCGTCTTGCGAGCGCGCGAACGTAATGACTTCGTAATGCTGTGTGATGTTAAATATAATTTGCTGTGTGCTCTTTTTATTCTTTTTTTTCCTGTAATAAAGTGTCTTGTCCTAAATTAATGGATTTTTTACTCTCAATATGGACCTCTGAACAACACTACTTTCCAGCAATGGTTTGGTATAATCTTTCAACGATGAAATTCATTACTTTAAAATAATAATTAAAATAATCCAAAATAATCTCATAACTTTCTCATACTACTAAGTGGATGGCAGTTCTACTTAGTCTGTTACTTTAAAATAGAAACTTCACGCCGCCCGATATAATTCGTAGCCGTGAAAAAAATGGCTGCGTTAAAAAGATCGATTCGCTTAATTTCCCCCCCCCAGACTTCTTTTACATGTAGCTTGTTAATTTCGCTAAAAGCGCACGAATCAAGACTAGATTAAACTGCAACCGCAAATTATAAAAAATACTGTGCGGTAAAAAGTGCTGCGTAAGAGAATAAATGTTGTGCGATGAAAACGACACAAACTATGATCGCAAATTGGAAGGACTGGCACCGAGACTGAGGTGCCTGTTTTAAATAACAGACAGTATCAAACCGGTTTTCCAGTCTCTCGGGCTACTTGGAAACGCCTCTCTACCACCGGCCGAGCAGTAAAATCGTTGAGAACAGGTAGGTTTCGGCTTCAAACCTCAACGAAAAGGCTGTGACTGCATTGGCATTTTATTTTAAATCTTCCACATATGTAAAGACCCCAGTTTCCATTAAGAATGTCCTCCACGAAGACATTCTACCATATATACGGACAAGCCTCACGTGTTTTTTTATAATACAAATAATCCAATCCATTCCAAGATACTTACTGGTTGCTACCTATTTCTCCTAAATTACTATTCTGATCGATTTTTAGATTCAAACTAATTCGTAAACTGAATAATGTCGAAAGAAGAAATAGGAGTTATAAAAAAGAATTAACATAAAATAATGTATTAACTAAAAAATAAAATAATGTTATCTATGTTTATAAAAAATACAAAACGATAAAATTTGCAATTTAAATATTTTAACAATTTTATTAAAATATTTATGCGGCTATTTGATATATGTATCTGGTTAGTACCCCTCAGCCTGCTATTTTGACCTGAGCTTCAAATCTTAGGGCAAGCGGCATAAGAGTTTCCATGATTTTCCTTATTTTAATATACACAGTCCAGTCACATTAATGTGACCAGTCACATTAATTTTCCCCTACTTCTTAAACACCAGCATGTTTTGAGAAATTTTTTTTGCAGTTCAAGGAAATATGTGCTTGCGTTTAATAATGACCGTTTAGTGATAATGATAATAATAACAGTAATACTTTCAAAAAAATAAATAAATGCATACACATTTGACTTGATATTTAATGGGGTTTGCCGGTAACTGGTTCAGATACCTAAACAGTAGAAAAATTTAGTAACAATTCTGGTTCAGTGCTTGCCTCTCCTTACCAGTTGAGAACCCTTTTCACTGCGACTTTGCATTCACAATAAAAGTCTTTAAATGCGTGTTACTGAATACTATTCAGCAAGTTTAATTATGAACTATTTCATGTTTTTACCACCAAAAAAAATTATGCTGTCAAATGAATTCAGGACTTTCTCAAGAAAGTTTCTTGAATTTATTTTGAAACCTTTTCTATATTTTCATTGTTTTAATTTTGTATAACTTTTCTAACTCTTTATTAACATTTTCATTAATATATACACAGGAATAAAAAATTTTTAATTTTGAAATAAATAACAGAATGCACTTGAATGGAAAATTTGATATTTTAAAATAAAATCAGCTTTGATTCCTAATATTATTTAGTGATATTCTGTATCTCACAACTTATATTAGGTAGAATATTCAGTTTTCTTTTTTATTATTATTTATTTAACTCTTCGTGTAGGCAAATAAATAACTAACTAACATTATAATGCAAAATTTAAATTTTATAACCCATGATTCGTTCAGTTTTTAAAAATATTTATTTAATTATTAAATTCCTGGGCATCATTTCTTTATCAATAATCAGTTTCACTTTTGGTCAGTAGATGGCAGCACCACAGATATTAAGCGCTCCGTGGTTAAATAGCAGCACGGTTCCCTGAAATTCTCCATAATGGATGATAGTCCTAACGTTAATCCGCATGCTTCTTATCTTTGATTTGCTCATTCTTGTTTTTCGTGGTCTTGGTGAGTTTGAAGTGGCCCTGTTCGTGGTTCTGGAATTTTTTTTCTCCGTCGGTATTAAACATCCAAAAAATTAATTGATGGAATTCGACGATAAAATGCAGGAAAGCTATTTTTATTTCTAAAATTTGAGAAACATTATTTTCAATAATAATAATTCTTTTCCCTGCTTGAAACATTTAAAATAAAGGCGCATAGTTAAATAGTCCTACTTCTAAATTATATTTCAAAGTTTTACTTTGCGTACCTATGTAGATAACGTTAAAAAAGTAATTTTAAAAATTACCTAGAAATAACGTAACACTATTTGAAATTTAAATTAAGAAAAACTTAGAATCCTTATTAAATTTTAAACATATATTTAGGGACAGAATTTCATATTCATAGATATATTTATCTATATTCAATCTTAACCATAATAAAATTAGTGTTCGTAAAATTATACGAAATAATTCTACCATTTGTTTAAAGAAATAAAATGAAAATATAATTAGAATTCTTTTCAAACAAGAACACTTCAAAATGTGCATCATAAAGTTCGACTTAATAATATGTTTGTCCGCTAATAATTTATCCAATAAGACACACCAGCGGCCGAGCGCTAAAAGACACTGAACAGTGGTAGTTTAGTGGGCAAACAGGTAGAACTGTGGCAGGAGTTCCAGTGAACGGGCTGACTGCATGGGCATATTCGTGATTTTTCCTATGTGTGAGTTAGGTACGAACCAGATTCTCTTAAAAATTCCTTCAGGACTATCCGTCCCTTTCTGTGTAGCGCCTAATGACGGGGCACGTAATAAGTTTTTAAAAAATGTATCCAATCTGTACACTTGTAGTGTAACGTACACTAATTTAATATAAGTTACTTTTATTATAATACGGCTAATAGCGCGGGCTGCCAGCTTATAAGCTATTTTCTTCCTCTTTTTTTGCATTCTTCTTGGTGCAACGGTAGCACACTCGGCGCGTTTTCAAGAGGTCCAGGTTCGAATCCCGCCGAGGGCATTGCTCCTTTTTCACGTCTCCCGCATCAAAATAACCTAATTACTCTACAGTAGTGCCCGAACTAAAAGGTGGTGGATGATGATTTTTCATTACCAGGATTTGGAGATTGGATCCCATAAACCCCGCTCGCCCTTTAAAAGGGAAGTATATAAGATATTTTCTCCCTCCTTTGGTATGTCTTCGTGGTGCAACATATTCGAGAGGTCCGTGGTTCGAGTCCCGGCGAGGCCACTGCTCCTTTTTCAAGACTCCCGTTTCGAAATAGCATAATAAGTCTGCAAGCTATATGGCATTTTGTGAGGAATCTGCCTTTGCTTTCTCCTGGCAATCGATTGAGTACGCAGACAAGCAGTCGAATTGAAACTTCGCTTGCAGGGTTAAGCCATTTTAATTTTCATAATCGCAAACAAAGTTCGAGAGTGAAATTTTGTTTAATTCGCCCAACTGGTTAAGAAATTTCTCAACGCGATGAAAACAGATACGACGTCCTAAAACTGACATTTTAATTAACGCATACAGTTAAACTGCCAAGTTGTAATTCAACTTTCGTTACATCTACAGGTAATAAATTTTATAAAATAATTAAATTTTACTTTGTGTTCTTATTGCTGTTAGTTAATCTCTGTATGGGCTATAAACCACCAATAACAGCAAAGTACAACCTATTAGTTTAATAATTTAGTTTGCTTAGTGTAATCTAGACAGTAGCAAATTTATGAAGTTTTACGTATTCACATTATTTTTCCAATCACAGAATATGAAAACTTATGTGAAAAAATAAAAGAAAAGGGCTTCCAAAAGAAATATTTCAAATAATTTATTTAGGAACAAAATTTAATGGAGCTTGATAACGATTTTCGTCTGTCTGAAACTACTAAGTGTTATCATTAATATATAAGTTTCAAAACTAAAATAAATAAATAAATAAAAATGAATTGAAAAAAACAAAATAAAACATGATGATGCAGTTTTTTGCAAGGAATCAATCGACATAGGAAGCTTATTTTCCAAATTATTTCTCAGTTTCCATTAGCAGTGGCCATTGACGGCAAAATGAAAAGAAACATAAATGGGAATGCATTCCAGTCCTGAAATCAGCCGCGAAATCGCTTTTTGATGCTCATTTTTCTATTTGTTTATAAATGGAATCTGTAAATAAAAGAAACAAAAATTTATTTGAATAACTTTTTTTTTACTATCAGGAATTAACAGATTACATAAACGATTGTCACATTTTGCTATCAATAATCCCTTTTTATTCAGTATTTTATCACACTATCTAATATTCTTTCCTTAGTGAAAAAGAAAATAAAAGCATAACGTTCAATGAATCAAAATTTATGTTTTCATAGTTAAATCTACTGAATTTCTGTTATAAGGTTCGAGTATGTGAAAATATCTGTTATGTCCTGTCCCATTTAAAAGCTACAAAAGTTGCAGTGCAGAGGAATTCAAAATTTAAGAAGTTACTATTTTATAAACTGCTATGTTAAGGTATGAGAGATATGCAGGTAGGACTACATGTTGGTTGGTATGGGCCTGTTAGTTATTTGGCACATTGTTTGCCTCCAGCCGGTTTTAAATTATTGCAATGACGTGCTCTCTGCCTCGGATAGAGTCTTGGGTATGCTTGATATTTTCCGAAACCAGGCTTACACTTAATCACTGGAGGTGTTAAAAATAATTCCGTACTTGCTATGCATTTGCCTTGTGACCTACAGCCAATGACTAACCTGGTTCGGAGGAATGCAGCTATCCTCTATAATAGACTTACTAGATTCCCAAATATTTTCTTTTGGCGTGAATACGATTGTAGCAGAGTACGTAATCCAAAGACTCAGAAGAGCTTCATTGAATGCGCCCAAGAAAACAC
Organism: Stegodyphus mimosarum; assembly: GCA_000611955.2. Taxonomy (NCBI): domain Eukaryota; kingdom Metazoa; phylum Arthropoda; class Arachnida; order Araneae; family Eresidae; genus Stegodyphus; species Stegodyphus mimosarum. The sequence goes on along the minus strand of KK119360.1, from coordinate 828,208 downwards.
TCAATGTAATGATTGGCCTATGAATTGTTAGCTCGTATAAATCCACCGGAGTTTATGGTTTTGTATGCGAGATTGAGTGTGAGGAAAAACGACCTATCCACAACTACTCTTCTTGCCATCGTATTGGAAACCATAAATACCATTTTGACGGTAAAGTTGAGGCCATCCATTTATCCTTTCAACAGCTTTCTGCCCGTTCTTTCCTCTTGATAAGGCTGCAATTTTATCGGACTGAAGTTCTGCTCTTCAGGCCTTAACAACAGGTTCTGCCTTCAGGCCTAGGAAAACTAAATGCTCATGTCCAGAGCTGCAGGGAGCTGTTGAGCAGAATTCAGACAAAGGCTGCTTTCCAGTGGAAGCCTCACATTGCGGTCTTTGGGGAAAAGAGATGCCAGACCTTTTGGCAAAAAAAGGTACGGATATTCTCCAAAGGTCTTCCAGAGACTTAGCTCTTCACTCTGCTAAACTTGAAATCAATGGGATTTATAAAAAATTCCTTTCGTAATGCTGCTGTTAGTGCTACAAAAATAAGACATGGAGGTTGCTATTAAAAGCCGACTGTGTCTCGAACTCTCCTCGGACATGACTGCCTTAGTGCTCATTGGTTTCATTTTAATCTGGTTGCTTCACCTTTATGTGCTTTGATTCTGGACAAGTCATGGACGTTGCTCATCTGGACGTGTGCTCTACGCTTAGGAGTTTGGACTGTATTGTAAAGAAGTATTGGAGAGCTCGTTGCCTAATGACCTGATGGTCAATGGACAGGCATTTAATAAATAAAAATAAAGGTGCATTGTTTGACAAAATATTACAAGGCAGGTTGCCTAATTTGTCAACACTGTTGTGAAGTTAAGCAAACTTTTTGAGTTGCTCAGTCTAACTTTAATTAATCCACCAGAAGTATACAAAAAAATTATGATGAATTTTTAGCTGAGCTTCGACACTAATAACACCAGAGGCACTATTAGTCTCAAACCTCACTTCTTGACATCAAATATTATCGCGATGTATGAGTTTGAAATAATTAAATAATGAAGAATTTCTATATACATTTGTCTGTTCCTCTCATTGTGAAAAAACAACGGCATTTAAAGCCACCGAATATTTTTTTACACAGGCAGTCCTCCACCAAAACATGGATTTGGTTTATTTAACTATGACATAGCGCTCGGAGGTTATCTGCCTAAGGGAAGGGATACCATCGTGGAGAAGACTGTAAGGAAAGTAGCTTGTATACACGTTACACATGAGACCCATGAAGGCGCCCATGCAGTCAGACCGTTTGCCAGAATTCGAATCCCCTTTCGCCGCAGATTTCAGGGACCTTTACCGCTCGTCCGCTCTGAACATAGGAACTTAAGATTTATGACACATATTTCAAATTATAACAATTTATTTTTATAGCAAACTGAAAGTTCAAAGGTATAAAACAAAAAGCTACAAATATAATTTTTAATACCATTATTAAATGTTTTATCACTAAAATAAGTATTACACGACATTTCTTACGCTAGTTTCGCTACACAAATTGTTTGTGCAGTAGAATATTCATAATAAAAACATCTCTTTTAGAAATATAAATGACAAAATATTACATATATTAAGGAAAAATATGTCAGACATTAATTATTCATATTATAATAATCTATCACTTATAAAGGGCTGAGTGATAAAACCTCTGAACCTTATTTTTTCGGCTGGTCATGCTGACAGCTTCTTAATTTAGTCAACAAAGGATGCCACGCCACAAATGAACTTTTCATCGCATGGTGACTTTAAGTAACTTTTATTGTTTTAAAGACACAAGTTGCTCCATTACTTCAATTTTTTGGCCGTCGAGTGCCATTGAATGCTGGAAATTCTATCTGGGTTCGATTGCAGACGAAGAGGCTACCTGAATAATGGTTTTTGTGTTAACGTGAATACGAGTCAACTTACCTTAGAAAATCATCCATGAAAGCATTCCTCCTCTTAAACAGATAGCTTTTGTAAGCTTTGTCGCATTCAAATAACTTAATGTAACCTAACTTTAATTTGATTATTTTAAAGGCCTGTAGCTTTATTTCCTGCAAAAGTCATTCTCTGCTTAGAATTATTTCACTAAATCAAAGACGCGCAAAGTGAACCGCAAGTTATTGCAGAACATCATACAGAAGAAGTCTTAAAAAAGTCGATAGTCAAGACAACCATTTTCACAGAGGACAATACCGTCGCTAGTCCTCTTAGATTCTTTGTACTGTTTGTTCCTTGTTGCAGTTGTTCTTATTCCCATATCTGGACTTGCATTCTCGGGATGGCGTCATGAACAATATCGATGAGGCTGACAACAAGTTTCTTTGGCTTAGAATCTTGGGCGGTACTTGCCTGGCTTGTGCAAGCTTTCATCTCAGCAGTTGTCAGATTCCCCTACACATTGAAAAGATATTTCATGAACAAATAGCAACATTACCTACTTTGATATACAAAGAGAACAGCAATATGAGCATTCCTATTTACTAATGTTGTCCGATGGTTCACTGTACGAGGTGGTCTAACGAATTAGTGCATCATATATCATTCTGTACCAGACCAATCTGTTACGACAATTCAGGGTTAGGAATTTGATCTGGTTTCAATCCCAGGCGAACAGACTTGCTGAATAGTTGGTTTTCCTGAATGTGTATACACGAATTCCGAGACACACGAGGCAGTTTTTCTTAGCAAGTCATCCACGAAGGTATCCTCTTCTTTCACTGAGAGTCTTCTTGGCCCTTGTTGTAAATTTAATCTATTCTCCTCTGTATTAGATCATTACCCTAGATGTACATGTTGTTGCGTGCGTAGAAGTTCGTTATATATTGAATGCACAAGTCGTTGAAAAGTTAATAAAAATTTATTCTCTCCACAAGAAACAAACCAAAATGCTGAAATATTTCTTCATAGATATTCGTAAAATATCACAATATCTCAAACGTTAAACAGAATTCACTTCAAAACAGATAAAGTTAATCCAATATCACAGCGAATTCGCTACAGTCGATCACAGCATTAAGTAATCAAACAGCAGTTCGCTTTACACAGCTACAACTACAACAACAACTGAGATGAGGTGTTTTAATTCGGCTTTTATAAGCTTTTTAATTATCAGTAGAACAATCTCAATTTTCTAAATTTTTCTGGATGGCAACAGTAATTACGAGATATTTATTTATTAAACATTAAATGCACGCGCTCTTTTATTTTCTTTTTTTTCGACGTAGCTTTCTCTTCAAAAATCGTCTGCTTTGCACGGGAAATATAAAGCAATTTTAATTACAATTTTAAATAAATAGCCAAATAAATATGAAATCCGTAACATATATTTATTATCAAAATCATAAATATCACTATACGCAAAGCTGGTAAGCAAATAAATAATTGCAATATAAACTAGATATTCCCAACCCTTTCCCGCATCGACCCCTTACATTTTTCTCTGTAATATACAGCATGCAACACAATCACAATACAAATAATTACTCACAAATAACTTAAAGACAACTATTAGACTAAAACTATTAACGTACGTTTTGGGGAAAGAATGGTTTACTAGATTTACGTTTTGTCACTCTTCCGCATTATTATTATTTTTAATTTACCAAATATAAACAGGTTTCGGGAATAAAATCACAGATTTTAATTGCTCAAAAATTTGGTTTTAATTAATGTTACGGGTGCTTTGATGTATTCATGCAATTATGTCTTAATATTCGGCATAAAATTAATGAGTCCTTCTATCACTTCCTTAAAAAGCATTTAATCTGTTTCTTGGCTTCTGTAGTAAATTATTGACTTCGTTATGACTTGCTTCCGTTGGGTAAAAAGAGGAAAAAGTCAATAATGTTAGTTCGGTAAGAGCTGTTATTTGGTAAAAAAATATTATTTATTTTTAAAATATATTAAATAGCTTTCGTATACGTTTTCCTTAATATTTATTTTTGTGCGATTTTTTTTTCTCTGGAATATAGCTTAATAAACTGCCAGAGCATATTGCTTGTGATTGACCTTCAGTCTTCTCCTTGATCATCATTGAGCCCCTTTAAAACTACAGCGACCTGTTGGAACCCCTGATATAAACAAATAAATATTTACGATGCTTTTTGTTGTCAGATGCTGGGTGGATTAAAAGTCTGTTTTTAAATTTCTCGCAATAAGATATGTTTGACAATGATTTGTTTACTATATAAGTATACTTGAAGTTTTGACACAAAATTTGACTACATTCTCTTATCTAGTAGTTGCCTATTTATTATTTTCAATTTTCCCTAAAATTTGAATCTTTACGGAAGTTATCAACATGAAGATAATTTTTTATGCCGATAAGGAAACGAAATTCTAGAAGTATTTTAAATTTTCACTTAATTCAAGAAAGCTGAAATTTCATTTCATTTGCTGTTGTTAACAACAGCGTTGAAATACTTAAATACCATTAGCTCTTAAATTTAAAAATACTTTGCTCTTTATCAGGAAACTATCTGAAATATCTTTTACATCTTTTTATTTTAAAAGAGGCAACTAATTTTACTTTTCATCCTTACATTTGTATCTTATGCTGAAGATCTCGGCTTCTTTCTACCTCCGCATACACTAAAGAACAATGTAAACTCATTACAAAATATAAAATCTAAGAAATAAAGGAAAAAATGTAAGAAGAACTGATCCATTCAGATGTAAAATATTCATTGTCTTTTTGGTGCAAGGTAAGTATTCTTAGTAAATGGATGTTGAAAGACTAGGTGCGTGAAGTAAGAATATGTGTGAATTTAAAAAAAAAACTTACTTTGTTTTCATAACCTGCGATCACAACGTAAGTATAAAAAAGTAATAAACAGTCTGAAAAAGAAGAGAACAATTCAGAACGTCTGGGATGAAGTTACACCCACCATTGTCATTGAATAGTATTAAATTACAAAGAACATTTTTCTTTTTCTTTTTTTATTAGCTTAAAATACGTCTTCAGTGCAGGAAGAAATGAAATATATCAGACTATTATTTGAACGAAAGGTCAAGATATAAATTTATGAGCTTTGACGAATATATTAAGCACATAATATTGACATAATATCATCTGAAGTAAAAACACATAAAATATAAAGCAGGATGAAAATGCAGTAGGAAATACACAGTAAAGAAAATTGACATAAATTCCACGACACGTGAATTTCACATAACAGGAATATTACAATACATTGTTGAGTCGGTGTGTTCTTTTTAGTAGCGTAAAAATGCAGATTCTACGTAGAAGACAAAATAACGAATATTGGGCTATGCCTTGGAAGAATAATGACTGCAGAAGTAGGTTTTAAATAACCTTTTTATTCAAACTAAATTAAACAGATGCACCCATTTGGTGTTCAATATTCACCACCATTTGTGGCTAACCAAATTAACAGACAATAAAGATGTAAGTGCACATTAAATTAAGATGGCTAACGACTGTCTCCTTAACTTAACTAAACGCTAAATCGGCTGCACACAGCAAGGCCGAGCCTAGAAATATCAGGATAAACTAAAAGGTGCCTAACATCGACTAGAGAGCTAAATTCAAACACGCAGCATAAACTCAGAAAACTAACTCCGCTACTACTCCTTACGAACTCTTGAAACGCAGCTTAAATAAACTTAAAAAACAGCTTAAATAAAAACTTATAGAAACGCAGCTTAAATACTGCTTCTGAACCACGCTTAGATTAGCATACTACGTCATTTAAAATTTACATTCCGGCAGGAAACTGAAATCAGGAGGGAAAGAAAGTAAAACTAAAAATAATTGGTTAGAAAAAAATAAAGTCTTTACAACACGAAATTCACAATGCAGTAAAACAAATAAAAACTTGACTTAAACAGACCAAAAGTGTACAATTAAATGCAATTTCTAAGAGACTAGCAATTACCGAAGGAAAACAAACGCTGAAAATGCAGTCTATTAAAAATTTAGAAATAAAAGAAAAGAAAAAAAAAGAGTTAGGTATCACTGTAAATTACAATATAAAAGTGAAATATCATTAAAAATCACATGGGCGCCAGTGGGTGGCTTACACTTTTAACTATTATATTTCGTCATTTAGGTGCTTACGTTTTTATTATTGACAAAAAATTGCAGATGAATTTTGTAAAGAAAATAATCTAATCTCTTGTTCTCATAAAATTCTGTGCTAAATTATTTTTCTTCTTCTAATACATTAATTATTTTATGACTTTATATAAGATCTTATTTTATAAAAACTTCATTTTTATTCCTTTATTTTCGGCTTTTTGTTCTTAGTAACAACTTATCAATCAAATTATCCAACTGAAAAATCATTTTTCAATGATGAATAATGGCTTTTTTACTTCCAACAATTCTGCTACTCAAATTCCAACAATTCTATTATAATTTTATTATGCGGGAAAAAAATCTGAAGATTTTGCCTAGAAATCGGCAATTTCGTCACTTTAAAATTTCATTTTAAAGATTTGTGTCCGCCCTATCCGATGACTCTAACAATAAATTTCTGAAGTTTTTAATTTGTTCGTTAAATAAGATTCTGCACGAAAAATCGCTTGAACATTAAATTAAAAATATCTCATTCAAACTTTGAAAATTTCACTTTATTGTAACCATAAAAACCTAGAAATTGTCTAATTAATAATTTTATCTATAAGGAAAGAGGGGAAAAGCTATAGTATTTATAAAATGGAAGAAAACTTCTGTAGTAAGTTTTATTTCTTTGCAAGTAATTCTTTCTATCAAGGGAACAGATTAAATAAGTAAAAAATTATTATTAGAGAAAGTATACGGAAGCAAGGAAAACTGTGAGATGTATAATTACATTGCAACTTTGAAACTCCAAACTAATCATATGATGCTAAAAAACAGGCGATGTGCAATTTCTTCTTCTGCTGAAACATCTGCAGCGTATATTTTGCCGAAGTTATATACTTTGTCAATCTTTTGCTCCAAAAGAGGAAGAAGAGTTTGTTTTGTAATCTGCGAAAATTTCGAAACTTTAAAACAGATGCAGTTTTAGAAGCTGGAGTTTAGAAATCATAGACATGAAACAGAAGAAAAACATAGAGCAATTTTCAAAAGTTGTCTAAATTGTCAGAAATTATGCTAAAAATATCATATAAAATTCATTTAACAGTACTCTTTTCCTCTCTATTGGATGATGGAAACAGTAAAATTCAAATATTTTTTTGTTTTTCGTTAAATGAAAATACGCGCAAAAAAGTTTCAATATTAAATTTTAAAAATTATAAATCGAATTTCGAAAACTTCTCTTCATCACATTGTGGCATCTACAAAGACTGTGTATACAAAATTTGAACTTGATAGCTTTTCAGGAAGTAGCTGAAAAATGCATGACAACCTTTTAACCACAGCGATAAACACCATGAGTAAACCAACTAAATAAAAGACTACAAAAGACTGCAACTTGAGACTTCATATTATAAAGTATTTTCTGGCTCCTATCTGCATGCCTTCGTGTAGCAACGGTAGCACACTTGGCGCGTATTCGAGAGGTTCAGGTTCGAGTTTCGGCGAGGGCATTGCACATTTTTCATGTCTTCTGCTTCAAGATCCTAATGACTCTACAATATTAGAACTTAACATCTTAAACGGTTTACTTTTAACGCCTTAGAGAATAAAGAAAGAGGAAAAAGAAATATATATCTAAGAATCCATAGCACTAAAATATAAACTGTAATATGATCTTGATATGCAGATTTCAGTTTAATGTCTGTAATAACTTTAAGTTCACAGACAGACCAATTTGAAATTAAATCCCTAGAAATTAAATATATATAATATAGTATCTTTTATTTAAAATGAACTGTTCAAAATGGCAAAACCAAATACTAGGAAAATATTTTATTCTGATATTGTTGGGTACCTTTTAAGAAAGTAGCTCGTACTTTTGGATTTGAACTCGGATCAAACTCTCAATGTTCAGCGATTTTACTACTGGGCCACTGCTAGTTGGTTCCCACATGAGGCTTGCAAAGAATAGCGTCTTTAAATATTAATACTTTCTATTTTACCAGGAAACGAAATCTGAGAACTGGAAACACTAAACACCTCCAAGATGTTAATGATAAATTAACTATGATGTTAATGATATATAAAAATGTTACATTTTTTAATGATGGAGAAGTGAGGCATAAAAATGTCTAATTTAGCTAAAATGTACGAGAATGAAAAGTAATATGTTGTTGCCTGTATAGACAGTATAGTTATTCTTCAAAACAACGACTTACACAACAGTAGTAGGGGGAAAATGAATTATTGACTAAAATCACTGTAATTACAATTTCCCCAAATTCCTTATTCATTTTATTTTGAAGAGGAACAGTTTAAAAGAACAATGCAAAACATTTTTGCTCCAAATGCATAAATGTCAAGATGCTTCTTTTATATCTATCATTTGTTCATAAAATATTTTAAGAAATGAAACAAACTCCAGCTTTGTTATGAACTATAACTTAATCTAAATTATGCAAAAACTAATATTTCGCATTTTAATGGAAGTGGAAGTTTCTAAAATGCTTTCTTTAAATCCTTTTAAAAATAAGAATCATCTTGCCAATTAAATTTATTACGCCACTTTATCTGCTAACAGTAAGTGTATGAAAGAGCTGAACTCCTTTTCAGATGCAAAAGCATTATGAAAATCATTTCATACATTTAATTCCCAAAATTAACCTATTTCTCAGACTATGACGAACATCTTATTTATCTCATCTCAAGATAACTTATTATAAGTCGAAATTATAATCTAAAATTTTCTAAATAATAATAGCTTTGCTGTTCAACATTTCAAAAGCCATTTCAGAGAATCTCGATTCTATCCGTTCCTTTTTATTTCTCTTTTTTTTCATCTCTCCCGATAGACAGACAACCCTCGAGGCTTTACCGTATTCACATAAACCAAACCAAACCAAACCAAACTTTTTTCTGCATTATATTGCAGACATTCCTTGCATGTTTATCTCCGAAACATCTACTCCAGATTTTAAATTGCAATCCACAACGTTTATCTCTCAATGGATTAATTCCCATTCATAGAAATACATCCAGTTTCCTTTTAATCACTTTTTGCGTCACGAATCTAAATTAATGACATTCACTAACACTTAGCATGCAACTGATGTTAGCGGCGCTCGAAATCTATGCAATTATCTGCATTCCTTTTAAGAATCTAAGATTTCAATCGAAAGTATTTACCAATGCTAATTAACTCATTACTCAGTGTTATGTCTGTACGTGTTATAGATTACTTTCTTCACCAAATCGGCGTGACATTAAAGACAGTTTATGAAATTGTTTTATTTGTGTACAGAAACAATAGCCTACGATTCGATTTGCAAACAATCGCAAGGACCCAAATTACAATACAGACTGCCAATTTTGTAAAACTAGTCTTATGAAATTCTTATGCTACTCTTTAGGGAAAAGAAATATGTGTGGTGTATGACCACTGGTACTAGAGATAAAGTAGAATTACGAAATGTAATAAAGCTTTTAAAGTTCGTTAAGAAATGAAATGAATATTATTTTACTTTAGGCAATTCATTGCCTGCCCATCCGCTATGCATAAATACTGTAAAAATGATTTGTAGTGTCCCGTTTTGGATACAATGACCTTTACTGGTGTACAACCAAAATAGTCAGACCATCCGGTATGGACGTCAGATGAAAAAGAGATGCATTTTAGCGTATTTTCAATAAAAAATGCTTTCAAACAAGTTATTTAATAAGGTGGACGGACAGATTATTATCATGATAGTTTTTGTAATAGACATTTCCCAGTTTCTGGTTTATTATTATTATTACAGATGCTGATGTTATTATTATTATTGTTACGAATTTTGTATTTAGTTAGATATTTTTAGTAGAATTATAATTAAAATTATTTTATTTTCCCGTGCGATGCAGCACGTAACATATTTTAAGAGAAAGCTACGCTGGAAAAGTAAAAATACAAGAGCAAGTGCATTTAACATTGAATAAAAGTTTATCTCCTAATTTATATTTAAATTGAATAAATATAATTGACTACTGTGTTAGCTGTAACTGTAATTTTACTCTTTTGGTTTCCAGAAATCTCCAGAAGCAAAGGAAATTACCAGAACTTTCTAGCGACCAACTGAAAGCTTTAAAAAGCTTAAAACCGCTGAACACTGCTAGTTCAACCTGAAATTGAATCCTGGCAAATCGGTTTGCTGCATAGGTGTTTAAATGCTTTCCTTCATCAGTAGCGAAATTATGAACTAAATCTTCCGCAATTACATTCTTTCCCTTTACTGTATTTAAAAGGCCATCCTCTTGTTAAGTCCAATGGTCTCGATTCCTCAAGCAATTTTTGTTTAATCGCTAACCTCAAGCGGTTGTGTCTGCCAAGGGAAGATACATCACACCCAAACATCAAAAGTATTTAAGCACATATCACAACAATTTAATCCATAAGACTGTGAGTCAAATATAATATTTTTTTCTTTTTTCTATAATAAATTTTCTTAGTTTACATAGAATTGCAAGTGCACAAAAGTTTCAAATTATCGTAGCTCTTGATTAATTTATCACTTCCGTTAATATAAACATTAAGAAAAATGACTAATGATTACAGCGCATGGAATTTGAGATTTGGTTTGGGACATAAAGCTGATTTAATTGTAAAACAATCTGTCGTGTCGAAATTATGCAGTCAATGAAATAAAAATATATGGCAATCAAATGTTTTTTCGGTTTAACGAAACCGTGCTTTCTAAACTGTGCGTACTCGTTTTCTCTAGCCTACTTATACCAGACTAGCCGTTGAGTGTTTTACCCAAATAACCCAAATATAAAAGAGTAAGTAAATAAAATAGAAGCGATAAGTAGTAAAACATAAATTTAACAATGAAGAAAGAAGGCAGAAATGCATTTTAATCGTCGTGAAATAAACAATTAAACAATAATATAAATATTAATAATTCACATTAAGAGATAAACATAATAATGATAAATTTCACAGCTAACGTTACTATGATTACACTTCGATTTTTGCCAAGAAACTGCCAAATGCCGTAATGCTCGACGTTTAATAATTAAAGAATTAGATAGTTAGCAATAGAGCTAAATCAAACGCAGGAGAATAATGGCTCACAAAATCCTTTAATAATAATGATTTCATGATTTAGAACAACTGCGAGAAACCTCAGATATATTAATATTAGACACATTCTCCTATTACGCGCCTCTGGAAACATATAGGACAGTATTTCAGGGGTCCTCGTTTGCTTATTTTCTTAAGCAAAAAATCGTATTTCGAAAGAATACTGAAGAATTTTGAGACCGCTTGAAATTTGAGACAGGTTTATGGACTTACGCAAAAATCAAGCGCTGACTCAACGCAATATAAGTTTTAAATAATAGAGTATCATATACAGTTTCAAGGGATAACAGAAGAATGAAATCGTACTCTTGTGAAAACACTGCATAAGTATAAAACGTCGATCTGGTACGCGCATATCTATTTTCATTTATGGTCTGAACTACCGCTGGAAAATAGCGTTTGGCTCACCTGAAAAGCAAAAATTTCATTACACGTTTCGGTTTTTTGTAGCTTAAAAAGTATTTTCAACTTTATGAACAGTTTATTTCTTTTGATTTTCTAAATTTTGTTTTGAGACAGGATACGTTTGCATGCTTAATCCGCGGTTACAGAAGAAACGCTTGACTTATTTGTTCGCTATGTCCGAGTAGATTGCATTTCTGTTATCTATTTCTCAAGAAGTAAACAGATTACTTCATATTCTAGTGACAGTTACAATTATCTTTTGAATGACCGTCATCGACGTACGCTTGTGCCAATAAAATGAGCTATCCGACGATAACAGTTTTTCAGACACGACTCCTTTAAGTAAAAATCTGATGTGGACACCACATGACTTTCTTGCATGGCTTAATATATATATGTATTTGCTGCACTTCATTTAAGCTTATTTCCTAAAATTATTAAGCGAACCCTCCAGACAAGTTGAAAGGGGCATCAAAAATTGCAAATTTTGAAATTGAATATCCCCGTTAGTTTTCATCGTACGGGAGTCAAACTCTTTGTGATCTTATTTTGTCAAAAGGCGCATAAAAATTTTCAGATGTAAGTACTGGAACTGAGAGAATGCTCAAAAATTAGATTTAGTTATTTGTCGAAATATTTTTTGTTAATTTGACATATATGAATATATGCTACAATATGAATATTTTCGTCATTTAAAATGCTTCTGCAAGCGGAAGTATATAGTTATAGCCAACGATTTCGAAATGAGAGCCTGGTAAAGACTTTTGTGTCGGATGAAAGGGTGGGTACGCGTTTAATGCTGCCGATTGCAATAAAAAAGAAAGGTGCACAACTATATGTTATAAAAGTCCTATATTCATTCAATAGTCTACGTTTACTCGTTTTTGAGTTAAGCGAGGTACATACACACGTACGTATGTACACACGTCACGAAAAATCTCTTTTGAATCCATTTTAAATTCCTTCTACAATCTTGTTTGGAAAAACGAATCGTTTCGTACAGGGGTCAAGCAAAATAAATCCTCTAAATGAATTCGGGAACGGTTATAATGGATATTTCCTTTAAATATGATACTCGGAATTTTTCGTTATTACAATGCTTCCTTTACATCATACAAAGAAAATATGAGAAATTTCAATTTTTATAAGTGCCCCATGGATGAAAATTCTGTTCAGTATGTTCTTCCTTGATTTGTTAAAGATAGTTTGGAGGAAAAGCAAGAACGATTTGTAATTCATAAAATATTTTTAGAAAAATGGCAAAATTAAGTGATTTAATCCTCTTCTTAATCCATGAAAAAAGCGATAGAAATGTTTAGTTCCAGAATCAATGGGAAAGTATAATTTCGCTCAATGAATTTCGTACTTATAGTTGAAATTTAGCATTTCTACAAAAGGGGTTTGAAATTCATCTTTAAATTTTCATATTTTTATAGAAAGGGACATTCATATTTTTATAGAAAAATATTAAGAAACGGTATTTTTGCAGTTTTTCATCCAAATATTTACTTCACTGGTAGTCGTTGACCACTGGCTTTTAAAATGCGATGCAGGCAGAATATGGCAATTATATATGAGATAGTGTCAGACTGGTAATCTTAGACTAATGTGCTCTAAAAATTCTTAATATCCTGAAAAATCGAAGATCGTAGGATAGTAACAAGTAATATATTATATTCTAGAAATGCTAAGAAATGGAAGAAAATGATGAATGAAAGAAACCAATTAATCCAGGAAACTATTACAAAATTTAAATAAAAGTCTTTAAATAATTATTATATAATGTAAGTAAATAAGAGTTATTATTTTCAGTATGCCGTCCATCCGATACAGTGGTTAGCGATGACCCCGGATTCGAATTCCTGAGAAGACACGGTTGTAACGGTCAATCCCTTCATAGAAGGCAACGATGTTCATCTATTAGGAGTTTCCATAATGAAATGGCCACCACTTCCAGCGCCCTTGTAGTGACGAAAGTCTTATGGCTATTAAATAAAGCGCTCGGCCATTAAAAAAAATAAATTTTAAAAATTAAAAAAATCTGAAAACTTTCAGATTTTATATTACTCCCAAAGAGGAGTTTTTTTTCTCATTTGCGTGCACATATACGTTTTGAGAGCATTTGGGCTAACGTTCTTAAGGGCTAAAAATATTTAAAAGCAGCCTATCTTTAGAACTTCCCATAGAAAGTCTCGCGCGATGAAAATGCTTTTTTTTTGTAGAGTGTGTCAGGACTGAGTGTTCTGTGCATAGCTTTAGTGAACATTGTGAAGTACTAGGGTCCTTATCCTCAAGTCCTGAACTGGAACAGGGAGCTGAAAAATGTTGGCTTTGTTCTGATGTAGATACTATGCTGGAGAATAACTGCACTTGAAAGGGATTTAAAATCCTCTTTTATTAAACCACTATTATTTACACACTTCCCAACTCGGGAGAGATACAGAAAGTAAAAGACCACACTTGGGCCTAACTGAACAATCAAATAAATTTAAACTAAACCTAGATAGAAATTAAATTAAAACTTTGCTCGCAGAGCAAATCGCGGAGTTTGGCCTCTAACTAAATGGTGCGTAGCAAGAAATACTAATACTAGCGCACTTCAATTTATTTCAATAAGTAATCACGTAGTAAGCACTATGGCTAATAATTTTAACTGTGCTAGCTGGTCAGGCGAACGTCGAGCAGAATGACCGTGATCTGAGACTAAAGCTCTCTCACACTAAGAGGTTTCTACCTCTGGTTTAAATAGTACTTGGCTGTACTCCAAATTAGCATAAGCTGAAAACGCGCGCTTCTTCTGACGGGAAGTTGAAACAGAGAAGAGATAGAAAGATTTAAATTAAAATAAAACTTGGTTGGTTTAACTAAAACCTTACAAGTGTTGCCATCGCTTGTCTTGAAATCATCTAGTTTGTTAATCAAAAATTCGTTAAAGTTTCACAGAATATGAAATACATAATAAAACAAATTCGAAATTCGGATTTCTAAGTGTTCATAATATCGGTGGAGAACTTCGCTATTCAAAATTTGATGGCTCCGTTGTTTTACCACAATGCAAAACACATACATACATTCATGCATATTTTTCATTTTTTAATTTCTTTAAATATAATATTTGGTGGCAACACTTTGAAAAGTGATTCAAACATTTATAGTGATTAAATATAAAATCCGTTTTGAGACTAATAGCTCTTTTAGTTAATGCTTCTTTGGGCTAGAAAAGATATTTCAGCATGAATGCATTACATTAATAAAACTATATTTCAGCAAAAGAATCGTGCACTGCTATTTGTTTCTTGGCTGAAATTTTCCTTAATTAATGTAGACTTTTGTAAATTTAATATGTTCGAACCATTTCTACTTCAAGTATAAAAACCTCTATAATTTTATATAGTTTTGTAAGTGACGTTCAAGCTCAAGACCCCAAAGTTGTTGAATTTTATATTCTTTATCTTCTTCCTCTGTATTCCCTGTTGACCCAAACCAGAAATAAGTTAACAAAAACTAGTATAAATACATTTATTGGGACGAAATAATATTTAAAATTTGTCTTCGGAGTTGAGGGCTTCGTGCAAGTGAATGTCGTGCAAAAAATAGCATAATTCTTTACTGCATTATTTAACTGCCATATTTATAGACCAAATAAAAGGTAACGGAAATAAATTTGTTACGTACAACAGCTGAATATCCACTTTACATCAAATGTTTTTTCTGCAAGCAATCAACCAGGAAAATATCTGCACCAGGAACGAGATTTACGAATAATTAATGAAGTATAGCAGCGACAGGGGGGGCAGACAAAAGGATAAGCAAGTTATATAAAAATTCAGTTGGGACCTAAAATCGCAAAAGAGCGTGAAGATGATTGTTATACGAATGATTGACCAAAGTTCTACTGCATTTACGTATGCGATTTGCTGAAAGCAAGAATAAGTGTTTAAAAAATATATTTAGGGTTTTATAAAGTGAATAAGTAAGTTAGGTAATTGATCAATGGGTTAACTAAAAAGAAGTTCTCAAATGTTTCATTAAAATACTTATTTCTCTCAGTTATCATTACGAAACTGCTGGTAAATTTAGCAAACAAATCTGCATAAGGAAAACATTTATTTGCTACAGATTACTTCATGGGAAATTCCTAATCAACTTTTGTCCGTTTTGCAAACAGGAAATTCTTGAATTTGTTTTAAGTACTTACTCAGTAACGAAATCAGTCAAGAAATTCAAGAATTCCTTGTTCTAACAAAACCATTCTCAATCAGAATTCTTATCAGTATTGTTATCTAATCATTCAGTGACATTATGTGATTAATCATTCTGTGTAATTTGTTCTTAATCTTTCGAATGGAAAGCATTACAAAAGAGTTTAATGCGTAAATATATTGTAATGCATTTCGAAAGAAAAAGAAGCAAAAAAGGATAAAGAAAAGCAAAATTTGACTATGACGTATAATGTTAAATTTAAACCTTGTTTTAGATTAATAAGTTAATAAAAATTAATGCGAAGGAGCTGGGAAAATTTTGGAGAAGAGAGATTTTTGGCAGTCGTTGTTGTCTAGACGCGTTTCTGGCAGAAAGATATTTAGGAGAATACACATTAGACATCTTTGGCCGATGACCAAGTGGTAATAGCATAACTACGTAGTAGAAGACTGAATGATTCTCGGACAAACGTGCCCGAGTTAATACATAACTTATTTTGGGACATTTCTGAATGATATTTTTTTCACAACACTACATTATGGCGGTTAATAACCACATCAGGATATAGTTATGAAGTATTACAGTGAAACAGTAAAGGAAACTAACAGTGAACAACCGATGTCAGTTTTGCAAGCGAGAGGAAGCGAAAAAAAAGGCGACAACCAAAATGAGGAGAACAAAGAGCGATCGAGACCAAGGATTATGTTTTACGGAATGCTTATGGTCTAAAACCATTTACCTCCATCTAAGAACATACTGGATAGACAGCAGAAATAGAAAAATTACATAAAAATAGTTTAAAAAGAAAACGCTAGAGGGAGCCATGTGGCTCGAAAAGTATTAGGTATAGGAAAAATCATTGAAATCAAAAATTTTGATTTTCAGTCCAAAGGGGCTTTGTCCCTGAAGGACTATTGTTTTCGTTTTGCGATTTTGCGTTGGAAACATTAAAAGTCTGAATCACTTTTCAAACTGTTGCCACAAAATATTGCAGCCCTGTATTATATTTGAAGATCCTTCTGCATAAATGTATGTCTGTTTCTCGCATTGTAATAACACAACGGTACCTAGAGACATCAAATTTTGAATGACGTAATCCTACTGCGAATATGGGTATCTGGAAGCCCAAATTTGAAATTTGGAATTTGTTTTATTATCGATTTTAAAAGGTTAACGAATTTTTTATTAACAAATTCAAGGATTTCAAAGCGAGCAATGGCAACGTTGTACAGAAAAAACATTTTTATCTTCAGCGCGTAAGACTGTTCATCAGCTTCAAAGTAGTGCTTATTTACTTCATGTGTTCCTCTTGTACCATGAATGTTCCTTTTGCATTTTTTATTCTTCAATTAATTCACTTTCATTGATAAAGCAAATACTACAGAAGCATGCTGTAGTAATAGTTTTCTAGAGCTTTAAAAGTAAGCTCTTGTATCACTGCTGGTTTTTTTTTTTTTTTTTTTTAATTTTTTTTTTTTTTACAGGTTTTAATCTCTTTTGTTTTCAGCGAGCAAGATTGCGCAGCACAGACTTTTTCCAAATCCAAGGCATGATTACATTTCGGATCACATTGCAAGAATATTTACAATAATACAATATACAATATTAATAATACAATATTTACAGCGAATCAAATTTCAGATACGTACCAGATTAATATTCACATGCTGTGATGGATGATCAGAGATCAGATGACGAATCACTTTTCTGAATTATAGGAAGTAAAGGTTAAGGTTATATTAGAAAAGTTATTGCTTTGTTATTTCTAGAATGAAGAGGGCATGCAGAGGAGTTAAAGAGCTATTGTTAATTTATTAGAAAGATAGAGATTTTATATTTTCATATCCACGCCTTCAAGAGACAAAAGGCTTGACGAGAGAAAAGTCTTTTCATAAAAACATTAGAGCAGTAGCAAAGAAATTTTATACAGTATAGTTGATATGAGAAAGCAAATGAAGATAAAAAATACATAAGTCAAAATTACAATTTAAGCTAGCAATATCCCTTACATTCCCCTTCTCTGTTCTAAAAATAGTAATGCCTTTTCTGGACTGCGTCATTTCTAGATCATTTCTAGATCAATCCGTATCATATGACTTGCATAATGCTATGACGCAGCTAAATCGGAATTTAAACCGAAGTTTATTGCTGTCATTATTACTAAAGCTTATTGAAAGGAGCTGTACAAAATTTTTATTGCGAAATTTATACTTTTTAATATGTAGTTAAAACACCTTTTAGCTTGCAATATCTTATTTTTGAGAAACGTAGTCTTAAGTACTTGTATTTATGCTGCGAAAATAATTAGAGATGTTACATTTTTATAAGTATTTAGCATCTAAATTTTATTTGAAAGATCAGAAGTTTTATCTTCATAAAGATTTAAAGAAATTGCTTTCGGCGAAAGTTACCAAATAAGCTTGATATAATTTTACACTTCTGTTAATTTTGCACAACAACAGTCAAAATTAAATTCCAATGCATTTTTGGAATGGGAAATTTGCAAATGTTTCCTTTTGGAATAAGATGTCTAAATATACAAACCCAAAACGAAACTCAGTAGTAAGCAAATGTAGATACAATCATACATACATATGTACAAGAATATGTAAATACACGTACATACATCAGGGAGATTAGTGTTAAAGCTTACAAGAAAAGGTATCATCGACTTTTCTAGCTTTCAGTACTTAAACGTATAAATCACACTTCAGCACGAAGTAGTCTTTAATTAAAGACTCGCATCATAGGTTTAAAATATTCACTATCATTAAAACACTATAACTGCGGTGATTATTCACAAAATAGAATCAGTTTCAACGAAAACAAACTTTATTATCATGGAAGAAATCAATAACGCTGCTACTGCCGTTACATCGTTCTTGAACTTGAATATCTATTACTGTTGCCATACACAAATTACTAAACTGTACTAACAAAAATCTAAGTGAGGCTTGCTCATGAGCCAAGAAATATAAAATACAAAATAATAAACATTAAAAAAAGTAATGTATTCTTAACATCCTCCCACCTTTTGATTATAAATTATAATCCAAACATAAAATTATAATCAAATAAAGCACAGAAATATTCTCAAGTCTAAGAATTAATAATAGCAACCAATAAAAATGTATTTCACTAAAGCACATATTTAAATTATAAGTCCAGTTTTTGTGGAATCTTTATTTTTCTACTTGTCCTACTAAATTTTGGCTTGTTGTCAAAGACACTATTGTCCTGTTTGACACGGTGCTTTTAGAACTTGACCAAACTATTAGATTCCACAGGCTTAGGGCAGTCAGTAGGAGATGCTATTTCAAGAGGATATATTCTCTGAATAGGACGAAGAAGTTCTTGCTGTAAAGTTTGCACCTTTACAAGCCGCACATTACCGTGTTTACCTGGAACAAACTCAATAATACGATTCTCTTTTTGTTATCAGTCCCCATTAGAACGATATCACCCATAGCCACTGTGTGCCTTAGTTTTTTACTGTTCTTTCGTTTAATGAGAGCACCTAAGTATTCCGACCGAAAACGGTTCCTTAATTCTTGAAGTACGATTTGCCTACATTTCAGTCTCTTAGTCAATGAATTTTGTTCCACAGCATCATTATCTGGAACATTGCATTCATAAATGTCTTGAAGAAACATCGATGGAAAAATGGACTTTATGACATCTTCTTCAGAGATATAAGTTAGAGGTCTTGAGTTAATTACGCTTTCACAGCCTGGCAGAGTAGTTGCATTTCTTCATAATTTAGACGAGCCTGTCCTAACACTGTTTTTAAGAGATCCTTCAATATTCTTATTAGGCGCTTCCACCAACCGCCCCACCATGCGGCGGTCGGTGGGTTAAACTTCCAGTCAATCGAATTAACGACTCCGTGTTTCTGTATACGTTTCCAATTTAGCTGTTTTAATGAGTTGGCTGCTCCGACAAAATTAGAACCATTGTCACAGTATACAATAGTGCATCTTCCTCTGCGAGCTATAAACTTCTAAATGCCATTAAAAAGGCGTCTGTGGAAGCGGCAGTAATTGGCTCAAAATGTACTGCTCCGTACACTGCGCAAGTGAATATTAACACGCAATATTTCTATTTTCGTTTAGAAACAGAGGACCAGCCATGACAACCCCTGTAATTTGAAATACCGCAGCATCTTTTACACGATTTTCAGGAAGGGGTGCACTTATCAATTCCATGTTCCATGTTCAAGAAGGAACATTTCAACTCTATCGTTATTTTTAATCTTTAGAAATGTAACCGCTGCATAAGCGTCTTTGCTACCATTAACAAAAGTGTCAAAAGCACAATTAGTTAGATTTTCTGAAGTGACTCGAATAAATCTGGAAATTTCAATGTTACGTTTTTTACCTTTAGCATTTTAATTCTTCAAGCCATCGTAAGAATCTTTACGAAGTTCCCCAGTCAACTCCTCATCCCAGCTGACACTTTTCTTCTATGCCTTTTGTAACATTATTTTTGGACAGAGCATAATGGGGGAGAAAAATCCAAAAGTATCGAATACTTAATGAACTGCAGATAACATGCTTCGTTTTGTTATCTTTACCAAATTAAAGTCATTCAACCATCCCATATTTATTTTCGGAGTATCCAGTTCTTTATTCCAAAGCAGACCTAATATATGTGTTTCTTTCTTAGCATTGATCCCGTCGAATTCACCAGAATATTCCCATCCCCTTAGGTCAAAACCGACTTTGGACATCAATAGCTTAGAATCGGACACAAACTTTTCCAACTGCTGTTTAGTGTCAACACTGGTAACGACATAGAAACTTTGCAACCGTCACTTTTTGAAAGCAACTTCAAAATTTTCACTGTTTTCAATGTGGTGCTCAATAGCTGAAGCCAGAAGGAAAAGGCTACATTTTGCACCGAAAACAAGTCTGGCATGTCGAAAAACTCTGAACTTTTTCTCTTCCATGTTTTCCCACCATAAAAATCGCAGGAAGTCTCTATCCTCTTTTCGAATACTTATTTTCAGAAAGGCTTTTCTAATGTCCGCTATGACTCCATATCGCGGCTCTCTGAATCGCAGTAGGACGTCTGGAATAAGTTCGATTAAATTAGAACCACACTGGAATAAGTTCGATTAAATTAGAACCACCATTGGTTCAGAGAACATTGGTTTGTCAATCTCGCTAATGCGTCAAACACTGGACGAATAGGTGTGGTACTGCTGCTGGCCTTTAGGACAGGGCGATGAGGTAAGTAATTATTACCACATGAGTTCACTTCGGAAGTGAACCCATTTTCTATGATACCTTCATCAATCCAGCCTTAAAACACATTTTCATATTGTTGATACAAATTCATTGCTAAAAGTTTCGAAGTGGTGTACTCGAGCCTCTTTTTAGCTAAACTAAAATTATCAGGCAAAGGTTATTTATCATCAGCCGAAGGTAAGCAAATTTCATACCGACCATCATTATTTATTGTAATGCTTTCTAAAAAGTGTTCTTTGGTTTGAAGATCAACCTCATGTTTAGATTTCTTTTCTACAGGATCATTGATTCCTATTAAATCCAATCTCCATAGACTTGAAACTTCAGCTTCATTCATAAACATTGATGTCACCGCGGTTGTTAAGCTTTCATTAGAAGCTTCTTCTGGCACCTTACCCATCAGTGTCCATCCAAAACTAGTTTCGACAGCAACGAGACCCGAAGACAAAATCTTCCTATTTCCGGTTAACAACCTTCCTATTATGTCGGCTCCGACAAGAATATGAATGGTTTCACATTTAACTGCAATATCTGTCAAAATTATGCCATATTCTTCTAGCTCTCTAATCCAAGGGTCTTTACACACAGGCCGAATATTATCACAGATTGTAGCTTGATTTAGAACTTCGAGATTGCAGGCAAACTTTTCATTTAAACTTTTCAGTCTTATTTTACAGCAGTTATGCTTCAACTCATCAGTTGAAACACATCCGAAAAGAGAATGCACCATACTTTCTTGACGAACAGGCAAATAATTCATCTCTTCGGCTACATTCTTTAAGATGTAAGATTTATGCGAAGCTGAATCTAAAAGTAATCTCACAGTCTTCTGTTTACCATCGGAAATAAAATTAGCTTTCAGAGTTTGAAGAAACAATCTAGGGGTATGTGTTTTGAAATTAGACAAGTTAATTTCGCCCTCTATCGGATTTTCTTCTTTTTTCGGCTGCATAACTTTGATTTGCGTATCAAGCAGATCACACATTAATGGCACACGCTTTTTGGAACAAATCAAGCACTTTAAGAAAACTCGACATTTCGTAACTGTATGACCTGGAGATAAACAAGCATGGCAGCAAAGTCTTTCCTTTAAAATTTTTTGCTTCTCCAATAAACTCATTTTTTGCGCGGAAAAACAGACAGAACTTAAATGTTTACCATCACAAAACCACACGATTTCACAGCCTTGGGACCGAAAGCAACTGTCAGTAGCGCTGCAGCTGTCGGTGTCTTGTTATGTAAACATTCTGCACTAAGATGCTTCTTTTTTACTGATTTATTATTATTATCTTCATGCTTTACTAAACCAAAACCAGCCATAGTTAAGCATATTCTTTCTTCTCCCTCTACTTCCGATCTCAAAAACTGCATTAAATTGTTTAATTGATCCTTCGCATTCGTTTTCGAATCGGAAGAATTACTACAATTTCATAATTTTAAAAAGTCTGCTGGAAAGCAAGACTGAACCATTGGATACAATATAGAGGCACATTTATCAGTTGTCACACTTAGTGTTTCCAAAGCACGTAAATAAGATTCAAGTTTATGGTACAAAAAGTTAATGAAACCTTTTCCTTAGTTTGAACAGTTACGATTAATTTCAATAATTCTCTAACGTATACTTCGAGTAAAACATCTTCCCTGCCAAAACGAGATTTTAAACTTTCCACAGCCTTTTCATAATTAGCACCGATAGGCGAAAAACTCTCCACAACTTCTCTAGCGCGAGAACCCGACACGGTAGCTTGAATTAAATACTGGAATTCATCCTCAGGGGCAATATCATCATCTTTACAAATCTGCTCAAAGTTCATAATCCATGTTCGTTTTTTGAAGCGCTTCCTCCATTCTCATTTTTTGAAGATCATAATCCAGCTTATACTTTTCAATTTGTCTTTGCTCTAGCAATTTTCTAGCTAAAATTCCATAAGTGGGCTAAACTAGCGCCAAACTATTTTGCCTTCAAAATTTGGCGAGTTTTTTTTTTGGCGGCAGTAAAAGCATTAGAATGTGATTTTTATAAACGTAAACCGAATAGCAACTTTTAAGTTTTGCAGTTGTGAAACACCGTTATTTTATGTAAGCAGAATAGTAAAATGAGATGATAAAATACTATACAAGTAAAACAAAGTCCATCAGCTTAGCAAGTAAAAACATAACCCTATCTATGTAATTCATGATAAAACAGTATAATGAATAATAAAATAATAAATCGTATAACACTTTCCTCGGACTCCAAAATTATCAACCAAGTAAATATATTTAAATTCCCTAACAACGGATGCATCATAAACTCATTAAAATGTTCAAGTTACTATCGTCGTAAAATTCAATAAATTAAACAACTTCCGTTCAAAACTTCAAAGCTGTAAATATTCCACATCTTTCGATTGCCACATACAAGAAACAAAATTAAAAAAAATAATTAACTAAATAAAATTAAATAAAAACATTTATAAATTATAAACTTCACGTCATCTGAAATCAAACATACTCCCACCAACAACGGCTTAACCTTCCGCAAATATTCATGTAAATATAATATTAAACATATATATATAATAATAATATTAAACAGTAAAACTTTTAAAAACAAACACAGTATTTGAAAATTAAATTTTTTAAAAAATCTTCTGGCTACACTAAATTCGCGCTCTTACAGTTACCGATATAAAGTTCTAGGTTTGCCACAAGAAAACATACAGACGGAAACCACAGCCAAATCAAAATCGACCAATTTTCTATCCGCAATAGCAGTTGTTAACAAAGCTGTATGTAAGTAAAGCGTCGGCACTCCCATACTATAACATGACGCCAAATTGCAGCGCCAGTCCACTGCAGTGGTGGCGATGTAAACTAAATCTCTTCCCCTCCTCCTTTCCCCTGCAGTGGCGTCATGGAGGTCGGAAGTAAGATGGCGAGGCCGCAATGAGTTTTCACACGATTGGATGTAAATATTTTGCAATTGCGTCGTAATTATATATATAAATGTATATATTTTCTATTTGTACAGTATTTCAGAGTCCTAAGTGTACGAAAAGAATACATTTTTAAGCAAAGTTTATTGTTATTAACATTAAAATTATGCATTATTTCTTCTCCACTTACAGAGCTTCTACCTAAAATACTTTCTCAAATATGACATGATTTTTTTAGCTTCTGAGGCATCTTTTAAATGAAAAAAATTTGTAATTAATGCTCAATTCGGTCCATTTCAAATTAGCGCTCTTTTTATTTTAATAGTGAAATACATTAAATAGTACATAACTTTCTCTGAATATTTCTGAAAGAGAATTAAAAAAAAAAGATTTTTTAAAATATTATTTAAAACTTGTACCTGCGTTATCATAAAATATAGGGGAATAATTCTTTTAATTATCAGATTTTTTTACCTTTAATTTCAACAATACATATCCTAAAACTGTTCTTTATTGCTTCCTTAAGTACGCATCGTCTCAAGGAAACGTGTAGAAATGTATTCCATCAGATTTCGACGAAATCTTACTCCTTTAAAAATTTCACATTGCGGAACTATGAATATTTTCGTCATTTGAAATACTTCTGTAACTAGAAGTATATGGCTACAACCAACGATTGTAAAAATAAAGGCCGATTAAGGATTTTAAGCCGGGTAAGGGGTGGGTATGTATATATACTCGTTTCATTTTGCCAATTACAAAAAAAAAAAGAAAAAAAGGGAAATGCACAACTAGAAGTCCCCTATACAAAATTTCAACGTTTACGGCTAATCGTTTCTGAGTTATGCAATATATATACAGACATAGTAAATGCATACGCAAATACATAGGTTGATAAAATTTATTTTATCAAAAGTAATACTTCAGAGTTCTGGAAATTTCTACAGAAATATTCTTACAGGTATTCATAGTATCACAAAGTACAATCAGTAGTTACACTTCAGACTACTAAGAACGTTAAACACAACGCAATGCAAAGCGCATCCAAAAGACGAATCTTTCACGTATATCGATACTCCGAAGTCGCTCTGAATTAACAACTCGCAACAACTGAGAGACTGATGCTTTATCCGGCCTTATATAGCTTTCCTCCAGCTGCCGAGATTTTTCTAGTACTCTCTGCTTCTAGAAATTATTGGAAGACATATGAGGGCCAAATACATTTACAGTTACGCAAAACATCAATTACAGTTATTTAGTTAAAATAACAATCTACGGTAATACAATGACCAGACGAATTGCGGCTTTGACGATTTCTCGCCAAATTTGGTGACAAAAATTATTAGCCCAAACCGCTACCAGCTTGGCAGTATCTCGCCAAATTAGCGAGCTCAATGTTAAATATGCTTTCCCCTGTATTCTTATTTTCATGGTAGAACATCATTTTTATCAGACTTTCGCGTTACACTATACAGAAAAATACAAGTTTGACTAAAATCATATATACGAGGGTTGGAACTTTAATAGGGGCAACTATTTATTTACAAGGAATACAAAAGTGATTCATGTCACCATGTTTTACAGTCCTTCAATATAGTCGCCAGCATTGTATACAACCCGTTTCCAACGATGTGGAAGTCGCAGAATATCTGTAGCAGCGCCTGATTTGTTGATAGTTTGCATGGACCGGTCTACTGCCGCAAGAATCTTAGGAACAGTTTGGAAGCGAGTGCCACGAAGTGGTTCCTTCATCTTAGGAATTAAGTCATAGTCACAAGGGCTTAGATTTGGGGAGTATGGTGGATGGTAAAGCACTTCCCAGCCCCATCGCTTGAACAAATCAGTCACAGCTTGCGCTGCGTGCGGCCGAGCATTGTCATGCAAAATGAGAGGGGCGTTTTGCAGAAAGTGTGGCCGGCAACAGCTTGCAGGTCTGACACTCGGACGACCTGGCCGCAGCATGTCTGCCACGTTTTGGCGTCCTTCATTGAATGCTTTCACCCATCTTGCTACGGTTCTGTAAAGCAATGCAGATTTCCCGCAAGCTTCTTGAAGCCCTTGATGACACTGTCGTGTTGTACGACCTCTGGCACATTCAATTTTTATCCAACATCGTTGTTCTTGTTTTGAAAACATCCTGACAACACTTACTTTAGACCGCGAGCTAATACAAGGATCCGTTCTTCGCGTCACTCCGCATGCGCATGACGTAGGCAGGACGAGTCTTTTTGCGGAGATGTAAAGTAGGTATCTAGTTCACGTGTGGTATACGCGATATTCTTTGGTTTTGTTGCGTAGCGTGTTTTCAGCTGTGTTGCCACTATTAAAGTTCCAACCCTCGTATATCTGTGTTCAAAATTCGTAACAATACAACAGTTTAACGGACTACAATACAATCGCGGCAAGAAATTATAAACTGAGTTGGGCAACCTAGCCTTTACTAATGTTTACATTTACCAAACATGCGCCGAATGTTCGGCTGTTCATTCTTAATCTAAAGCAGCGTCGGCTAAGGTAGGTCAGAGGCGGCAGCAACGGCCAAGTCTCTTACTACGCGTCTTGCCAGTAGCGGTTCATTCTCCAAACCTAAATTCTACCTCTCACCCTAATGTCTACTAAAATGTCTGGAAAGATCGAGTACGAGACGGAAACGAGGCTCAAAGTAAGGATTTTAACTGCTCATTAAACACAAATGAAATATCACAACCGCATTAAGGCAAGTCGTTCGTAAGGACTCAATCCTGCTCAAATCCTGATGATCAGGCTGGTTGCTTGAGCAATTTCTTGTCTACCGTCCAGCATTTTATGGCTACTGTGTAGGCTCTGAAAAGACCATTTGCTTTTACGTGAGAATTTATATAAGAATAAAGGACTTATTCCTTGGCAGATCGAAAGTGGTACCAGTATACAGTTTCTAGTGAATTCATGGTTCGACTGGATTTACTTTGTGCAAATGAAAAAAGTGCATTTTAAAATAACCGGAATTAAAAAGTCTTTGACGAAAGCTATATACTGCAGTGTTATAATTCATCTAAAAATGGAGTTTTATGTTTTATTTAAATTAAAACTATTTAATTCATGCATTCAAATATTAATTGGTTATTCCATCTCCTTGTTGGTATTTGCTTAAAAGTGCATCTTTACCACCATTCTATCCAGTGGATTTCATTACCATAAAAGTTGCCTTTTCGATCAAAATTAAATTTTTTTAGATTTCACATCCCACCTTTTTTTTAGTTTGTTTGTCTGAGCAAAATTACAATAAATTAGTAATATTAATAGCTTTCTAAAATATTTAGATAATGAATTAAAATCTACAGACTTTCCGAATTGTACAGGATAGTGCTGGATTTTGAACTAGTATTTCCTTCAGGATATGCCTCAGAAAATATATTTTGAACATACATATTCCTACATTTTACAAATGTGATACTTATATGATACTTATATTATAGATACTTACATGAATTTTATAGATTAGATTAGGTATAAGTGCAATAGCTCCCTATTATTTACCCTGAGAAAGTAGGTAAAGGTCTCTTAACACTAGCTATCCAGATTAACAACGCCTTCCTGGGGCCCACAGCTCTGTTCTGGTGCCAAGGTGCTCCAGCTATCTGGCGTCACCGACATCGCAAGCTCTACCTAATAGTCAAATAACCATGCATTCTAGATACACGTTTCTAGATTTTCATGCGTTCACGTAATAAAGGGTTTCTCAAAGAACTTTTGAGTTTCTATACCACCTTGCGTTCTTGATGAAATGGATAGCACAATTAAATTATCAGTGGAATTTTAAATGGATCAGTTAGAAACGCAGTATGGAATAGAAAGGTTTACAGGAATGCTTAACTTCTGTCAGAAAACCTTTTGATGAAGGAGAGTTGTCTGTAACAAATTATTTAGTGAAATATTCTATTCAGAATGATATACAACAGCTGAAAATTAAACAAAGGTCTCAAAATAAAACTGATATTAGAGACAGAATGGATAGAGGTTTTGTTAATTATAAAATTTATTATTGATAAACTGTGTAAATTCAATCAGGTGACAAAAGTAGGAAACAAACTGCATTCTAAAAATTTCGGATTACAGTCTAACACTCCGATAGGTTTACTATTATAATTTCTAAAACTTAATAATTATTTAAAAATATAAAAAATCACAAAACTAAGCATAAACTAAAATCTGGTCTGGGACGTAAACTCTGCTCCTGAAAGTTCTATTTCTAATCCTGAAAGTAGTTCCAATTCTGAAACAATTTCATTGTAAATTAAAGTCCCATGGAAACTTACTTAATAAAGAAAAGACTAATGTAATTCAATATGTAGCAGTACATTCATTTCATCTGAATGTTTGCACACAAAATTTGCAACTTGCAACAAAGTCAATACTTAGGGGATTCAAGGGTCAATACTTAGGGTTTTGATAGGATACGAAATCCATAAAAAAGTCTCTCTCTTTCTATAGGCATTAAAAAAAACGCTTTGAAGTCTTTTTGAAGAAAATTCTCGGAGCGTGGATAAGTATTCTTTACACTGTAATTGTTTTCGAATTGCTGATCTGGGTTTTGATTCCTTGACATATGTTGATAGAATTAGAATAGTCATATAAATTGTTTGAAATGATAATATTACGCTTGAGAATATTTAAAATTTCTAAATGAGCTTTATCCGGACTTCCGCTCTAAAAAACTCATTACGTTAATTAAAATGGGCGCGTAATAATAAATATTGAAATGTAGTCACTACGTTTTCTGTTTTCTAATTTACTTAAGCTAATAACCTTAAACAGGAAACTGTAACGGTTTGAAATTTCCATTACTATAAACTTCAGAATGTTATTGATTTTTTTAAAGTGATTCATTTAATGCTGTCACTCAGTGCCGAAGTAAAGTAAATCGCTTATAGACTATTAATTACCATGCGGGAGCAGGTAAATCTAAAAGCAAACATCAATCAAAAATTTTTCACATGCTCAATCACAACAGGATATTGTAAAAAGAAGTTTATATATACATTTATTTTAACAAAAGTCTTTAATTTCACATAATTAATTGAGCGTATATTAATTTACATTTATAATACTATCCTAATCATAACTTTTCTGCTTCAGAGAGATATATAGGCGGGAAGAGGAAGTTTGAAATGAATTTTTAATTAACAACAGTATGAAACTGTTATAAGCATGGAAAGAGAAACACGCCAAAATATTTAAAATTCTAAAAAAGGCAATTCCGGCGTAAATATTCAAAATAAAACAAACAAACTAACAAAAAAATCTGAAAGCTTTCGGATTTTATATTACGTCCAAAGGAGCATTTTTCCCCTTTAGAAAACATGCACGTATCGAGAGCATTTGGTCTAATGTTCCTTTGGACTAAAAATATTTAAAAACAGCCTACCCTTAGAATTTCCGATAGACAATCTCTCGCGCTGGATATAAAAATGTTTTTTTTTCGTACAGTGTTTCCATTGTTCGCTCTGAAATCGCTCTGAGTTTGTTAATCAAAAATTCGTTAAAGGTTTACAAAATATGAAATCGATAATTATACAAATGCGAAATTCCGAATTTAGGTTTCCAGATGCCCATGTTCGGGAGGAGGATTACGTTATTTAAAATCTGATCGCTTTACGTACAGTTGTTTTTTCACAATGCAAGAAACATACATA
This sequence comes from Stegodyphus mimosarum, assembly GCA_000611955.2. Taxonomy (NCBI): domain Eukaryota; kingdom Metazoa; phylum Arthropoda; class Arachnida; order Araneae; family Eresidae; genus Stegodyphus; species Stegodyphus mimosarum. The sequence continues at coordinate 798,605 of KK119360.1, read as the reverse complement.
TATTTATGCGGGTTCTTCATTATTTAGTTTCTTTAAATGTAATATAGCGCGATATTATATGGTGGCAACAATTTAAAACGTGATTAGCCGCTTAAAATGAAACGCCACAAAATGCCGTTTTAAGACCAATAGCCCTTCTCGGCTACCGCCCCTTTGGACTAAAAATTCTCTCAACTGAGTTTTAGTTCAGCATTTAATTATTTGCTGTTAATTTCATTATTTATCCCCAAATTATCTTTTTAATCAACAATTGGTTAGTTTTATATCGTTTTACCCTTGATTTGATCAGCAGAGCATAATTATTTAAAATGCAAGTGTGTAAAAGAATCAATAAAACACCTCAGCATATTTTTTTATTTACATAAAATATTTAACTTCCATGACAATTGATTTATATCGAGCTGTTATCAAATAAAATTTCTTTTCGGTCATGGCTTCTAACACTCGAACATCTAATTTATATTCTCCTGACTCTTTCTTTAATTAATTCCTTAAACATCTGAAAAAATTTACTTTAGACATCTGAAGTATTTTTTGATTCTAAGGAATATTTGTAATACGCATCGAAAACCAAATCTCACTGCTGAAGTTAAATTAGATTAACATAATTTCACAGTAGAGATGATTATGCCAAAATATCTTTCTAGCAGAAATATGGAATTATTCAAATTTGTGTTTAAACAGAAAGAGCTTTTACGTATATGTTGAAGGTTTTGTTGGTATTATTTAATTTCAAAATGCGTTTAAAGAAATTATCCAGTCGAAGTTAAATTACCCTTTCAGCCATGGATTTTTGGAAAAGCATTTCAAGGATTTTATTTTTTTTCTTTTTATTTCCAAGAATATTTACGAAGCTTATTGGAGAAATTCTTAACTGTTGGAATTAAAATAATATTTTACTCTGTTTACAAAGATAAGACGATCTTCATCCGTATTCTTCTGACTTCAGAAAACGTTTAGGCTACTTGCACAAAAATAAAAGGAGTTTTGAAATTAAAATATATTTAAAGCCATGCATTCAAGCATTCGAAGTTCTTATCTGTATCTTTTTCACTATAAGGAGTATTTATGAGATTCGATTAAAGAAACAGCTGAATAAAATACTGTTCACCGTGGGTTCCGAGTTGTCATCCGCATTCTTCTGGCTTCAAAAACTACTTATGGGGGGGACGACCCGTTGTTGAAGTAGTTCAGAAAAAATTCTATATTTTAATGTAGTTCTAATATGGAAAATGAAATTTATTTCTGGCGTGCAGACATCCATGCAAAATTTGAAATCTGTCTATTTCATGCCTGACTGTGCAAATGTTTGATATCTTAACTTCGAAAGACAATAGACAATTCCAGGAAACAAAACGGATGAATGGACTGTGTCGCTCTTGTTTTTGTGCCCGGAAGCGAATAAAAATAATTGTGCAAATTCCTAAACTCTCCTCATAAGAACAAATTCTACTTCGACGTCTCTCAGAGTTTTACGTATTGTGAGGAAAGAATTATTATTACAAAACGATTCTGAGATATCGATTAAAGTTTTTAGATTTTTAGGTCGAGGATGTTTTTGTTGCGAATTAACTCCTTGTGATTATCCAATTTCTTACTAAATGAGAAACCGCAGTAAATATTTTGACAATGTATCACTGAATAACATATTTATTTCCTTACTAAAGGCAGGCCGAACTGAATTTATTTTTACAAATGAAGTTGAATTTTTTTGTTGTCTTTTATGAATAGTGCGACCATGCGACAACTATACATGCGTTAATTAGATTCAAGTATTTATTAAATATAGGTCTGTATCACGCATGCATGCATCCATGAACGGCTGTGTTCATGAAGAGGTTGTATTTAAGATATTCTGATTTATTAGGCAGAACTTGGTAATAACAAAGCGGAATTTATTCGATAGTACCTGAAGAGACACATACCAAAATAACATGATTTCACAGTAGAGATGATTATGCCAAAATATCTTTCAGAAATATGGAATTTCAGAAATATATATTTCGCAGAAATATGGAATTATTCAAATTTGTGCTTAAACAAATTTATGCTTAAACAAATTTGTGCTTTTACGTATATGTTGAAGTAAAATCGTGAAAAGTAATCCATCTTTAGAAATATTATGGCCACTAGTTGGTAATCGGGAAGTCGCTGAACACTGGTAGTTCGAAGTTTGAATTCCGGCAAATGGGCTGGATGCGTGGGCGTTTTCGTGGCTTTTCTATGTGTAATGCGTACACGAACCAGTTTCCCTTAGGTAACATTCAAAATTTTCAAACTTTCAGTTGTGAAAATTTAGAAAGTCGCTAAGTTGAAAGTTGATCGAGTCTTGCAATAAAAATATAACTGAAGAATATAACTAAAATATAACTGAAGATCAACATTTTGGCATTCCCCGTTCCGCCTACCGGTTAAGGCACTACAGGTCCTTCCCCCCGCAGAACCGAGGCCGAGGTTCAACCTCTTTCCCGGCCCCTTGAGGGGTCGGCGCAATGCACCCAATCTGGGGCGTCACTGGTCGTCAATTTGCTACCCACCAGTCGCTCGGGTGAGCCCGTCGCAGGGGGTCATTACGCAGCATACCCAGGGCGCTACCCCCGGGCTACTAGAACCACCGTGCTCTAAGACATGCCGAACCCCGGGCCGGCCAATAAGTGACCTTTCCGGAGTCCCCAGAACCACTAGGTTTATACTTTGTATACCTCCGTGGCCGAGACTGCCTAGGTACAGATCCTAGCCAGTAGCTTCGCAGAGTTCTCTACGTCTACCCCCGGGGAACTGAAGATATATATATATATATATAACTGAAGATAT